>JAUZNK010049799.1:0-16071 GCA_035046665.1 Euphysa ruthae
ATTTGTAATTTATGTGTTAATAGATTGGGTGTTAATAAATTTCCAATATATATTTTTATATTGATTATTTTGGGTATACCAAAATTTTTAGTTTTGTGATTGATGACAATATAAAGTTTACTTGCTAGCTGAAAGCAATCTTGAGTTGAAAAAACTTTTACCTAATTCTGATATTATAAATGTGCAAATAACAGATGATCTTGACAGACAAGGTGACAAACGCTTAGAACTAGGTATTGTAAAAAAAGTTGGTATGTTGTATTTTATAATTTCTAGGACTACTGATGCAGCTTTTACTAACCAAATTTTTAATTTGAGTATTAATTTCAACCTTAATGGTTGGAACTTGAAGATTTAACTTGAAGGTATCAGAGTTTGATTTATGAAAAACTAACATTAGCCCAGTTTTGCTAGTCAGAAAGTTTAATGGTGTCTAGATGAAATATAAAAATGATTAATGATTTCGATAAATAAATAGTATCAAATTTTTCAGATGGTATACTTAGCTAGGAATTCTTATTTGTTCTGTGTGTGATTACACCATAAAAGGACCCAGTACAGTTGGCGTTAGGAAGGACTACCAGCTGTAAAACTTTGCTCCAACACTTTAATGGAATAATTGTTTGTCTACTTAGCTTGTTGAGGCTAAGTTTTAACAAGACTTTGTTGAGTTTCATCAAAGTGTTTGGTTCAAAATTATACTTTGATGAACATTTTTGATGATGCTGTTGATGATTTTAAATTCAAAGACATTATTTTTCAGCCCAAAGTCAAATTTTTTATGACAATTGCCCTTTGCCATGTGCATTTTCGAGAGGCTCTCAAATCTTCACTGAATTGTTAAGATAAAAATTATGAAATGCTCTCTATGCGATATAGTATACTTATCTTGGATGCTTTATCTTGCTGGTGAATTTGTTTTTTTATTGTTTTTTTTTAAAGGATTGAGCGACTAGCTCGTGATATCCATGAAGGTTTCGAAGGAGAATCTATGACTATACTTTGTATATTAAAAGGTGGTTTCAGATTTTGTCAAGACCTTATGAACTTTTTCAAAGCCATCAATCGAACTTCAGGTAAGTTTTTAGCTGAAAACAAGTGATTGCTGTCCAGAGATTCTCACACCTGTTTAACTTTTGTATTTGAATTTTTATTGTCAGTTTTTTTGTGATGATTATTTTTAAATAAGCCTCTCATTTAAACGGTCAATATCTTGAGAAAAGAAAAATATTTAAAACTGATATTTCTGACAAGGAATGAATCATATCAAAACTTATTCAGTTCTAAGGGGACACCTGTGTTGTTGGTAGGAAAATAACTTACTGTTACTTTTATTAGTCTATTGAATGTAGCCGTGACTTTATTGCTATTTCATAATAAATTTCTATTTGCTTATTTTATAATTTTGTGTGTGTAAATAATAATAATAATAATAATAATATTAATAATAATTAGATAATAAATTTTTATATTAATTCATTGGTAGATTATACTGATTGCATTAGTTTTATTTTGTATTTTAGGGAAGTCAATTCAGATGGGTTTAGATTTCTTGAGATTGAAAAGTTATACTGTAAGTATAAGTTTCATCTTTTCAGTAAGAAATTAAGAAATTTTCAAATATTTTCCCGCAAAAATAGCAGGTCTGGTAGTGAATGACCGGCGTGGCCATGCCAAGATAGTTTAAGTTGACACAAGATGGTAGCTATGACAACATGGCAGTTGAAAAGATAGTTTAAGTAGTTGTTGCTTTAATAAAATTTAACGTACATAAAGATAGGTTAATAATTATTTCTAAAATCATGACTTTATCAAGTAATCAAAATATTGATGTATATACGATATATATCATGTTATATTTCCCTCAGCTGATTTACTTAACATTATACCTCGACTAAAATAAATTTTATGAGCTGATTAATGAACACGATGCAAATAGATTTATGAATTACAATATAACTTTGAAGC
Source organism: Euphysa ruthae (assembly GCA_035046665.1). Taxonomy (NCBI): domain Eukaryota; kingdom Metazoa; phylum Cnidaria; class Hydrozoa; order Anthoathecata; family Corymorphidae; genus Euphysa; species Euphysa ruthae. Next base: position 1,969 of record JAUZNK010049799.1, read on the forward strand.
ATTGTTTAAAGTAAATTCTTTTAAGTAAAAGAATACCGTGAGAGAATCACAAAAGTTCAATCCAATGTTTCAGTGCTATTTAAATTCCTGTAATATATAACAATAAAAATGAAGTTTATGCTAATTGCTTAAGGAGTTTGCCGTACTCCAACATGAAATTAAGTATACAAGTATCCGTTTGTATGGATTTATAATATGCATTTTCAATCTAAATTTTTTTTTTTAAGAATGAGTCTTCTGGCGAGGTAAAAATTCTTGGTGGCGACAACCTAGATCAACTAAAGGGAAAGGTCTGTTTTTATGTTTTAATTCTTTCATAATCTTTGAAAATAATCATATTTTCATTCTTTATGAAATATCTTGGTATTTCAAGTACGATGATATTTGTTAATTGCGCAGCTTCGAAATGCATATAAACAGAAAAAAACTTAAATATATGAAATTTTTTGAATCAGAAGCAGTGAATACATTAACGAAAATTTAAAAAAATAATAACTTCAGCTCCTCTTCTTTTGCACTAAAACTATCTAATATTATAACAATATAATTATATAATTATATATATATTATATATATTATAACATAGAATGTTTCTAAAATTAAATATTTTTTTCTTTTTTTCATAGTAAATATGGAAATATCTTTGTATTTATTTAATTTATTTTTATGTTTTACTAAAGGTAACATGCTGGATCCAGTTTACTCTTTTGCCAACATCTTTCAATCTTTCTAACTTTTTAAAAGACAGTATAAAAGTAGATTTTTGTGAATTTTAAATTGGACATTTTTGAATGCAATTCTATACCCAATTCTAAATATTTATAAATAATAGAATAATTCTAATGATAGTAAGAATAATTATAGATAACAGTTATCGTTGATATGTAATTTTTTTAAGCATATTGCATCGATTAAATTAAATTTGATACTGATTTTGGGTTGGAGCATTATTTATTAATTAGACCATTTTATTACAGTTTTTGATTATATTTAACTTTTGTGAAAATGTTGTAGTCCATAAAATGAATAATTAGATTAGATGTTATAACACGTTCTTTCAATGGAACCAATTTTCAAGTTGACTTTGTTTGTTTCAAAAATTAAATCACTATAGTACACATATCCAACGTTCTTTGATTTTTCAAATTATTCCACATGTTTAAGTTACATAATCGAAAGTAAACATGGTCCGCAAAAAGTAATATGATCGTTGATGTACATCCTAATATCAAGTTACATTTCAATTGGTTCAGTTCTGCATAGGTCAATTTTTGACTTGCTGGTCTTTATTACTCCTTTTATACGTTTAGCTAGTAGTTAAATAGTAAATGTTTTTGGTTTAAAAAAGAATTTCAAGTTAAATTTCTTGACTGATTAACGTTGTGCTTGTGAACTTTTTACAAAATTAATTTGTTATTTCTTTCAGTAAGTAATGTTTTCATCTAATCTCGGAGCTTTAAAAGAGCTTAGAATTTATGTCAAATGATTTAAATTACCTGACTTCGAAGCTGCAAGTGAACTTCATGATACAGAAACATGGTTTACTAGTATTATTAAAATCAGTGTCGTCGTCAGTTTTTGTGATTAGCTAGTAAATAAGACATGTTGTGTTAAGGTGAGTAAATACATCTTGCAATTAGATCAGCTTCAAAAATTTCCCAGATTGTTCCTGAAATTCACATTCCAAAATTGAAATAACAGTCAGATGATTTGCAATAAAATTTAAAACTTGTTTTAAAAATTATTTTATAAATATTTATAATTATTAAATTTTTTTCTAGTTGCTTTACAACTCAAGCAATTTATCCATTTTTCTTTGTTTTGGAAGGTGGCCGCTTATTTTATGTTTTGAGAGTCTCCCTACCAGAGTGGCGCTTAGTACAGTTTTTCTATGAGGGTTGATTCTGAAGCAGTTTTTTCAGAAAAAAAAGCGTTGCTGTTCGCTGTTCCTCTATAATCTTTACTGAACATTAGTTTTGCAGATTATCTTTTTTGATTTTTATAATCCAGAATAATTTAATTGTTCAATTCTTTCACTTAAGATTTTGTTGTTTTAATAAATTTGACATTTTGAATATGACTGTTTACTTTTTAACTTGATTTTCTATTTGTAATTTTTCAATTTCATATTTGCGTACCTAAGGTAAATCTTGTCTGCTGTTGATGATATGTTCTAACAGCCTAGATATTCTAGGGCTCTTAAAATGGATTTAATTTTTGATCATTATAAGATTTTCAAATATTAATTTTGGAATGTGTTCCAATTTTTTGTTTTCAATTTTTAAAATTATTCTTTTTGAAACATATTTTTCCCGGAAATGTGATTTTTTTTTTTTTTTTTCATAGAGAGTTTTCAACCAAAATGATAAAAGAAAAGTTCTTTTTGAAAATATAAAGTTTATGCAGATCTCTGGTTAACGACAACAAGTGGGAAAAATTTTTAAAAGATTTGCTGGTGAATCTGCCTTGGTTAGCTAAGTGAAAATTCCAAAAAAAAATTATATCATTTATGAATTTAATTTTATTTTTGAATTATTTGCTTCTTTAATTTTGTTCAAAGTTGATCGATTGAAAATTGCTTGATGTATGACAATATTCTTAAATAGTTTTCAATATAGTCTCAAAAAATAATTTTAGAAATCAAAAATTCTTTAGAACCAATTTTTTATAGCTTGTATCAAAGTCTCTACCATAGTTTAGAATATGAGAATAGATCAGTTGTTTAAGGGGAGATTGATAAAGTGGCCAAACGCATTTTTAATACATATATATTATTTTTTCAGTTTTGGTGTGTTTTGGACCCGTGCAACGATTCAGCAGATTCTGAATATTGGGGAACTGAATCTCTTTTACCCAATACTCAATATTGGGAAATCCTGAGTTTTGAATTTCAGTAACTTATATTTGTTTAACCTGACTGATTGAAGTTTTTCAATGAAATTAAACAAATATATATTTATATTTTAGAATGTGCTGGTTGTTGAGGTTAGTGTTTTTATGATTTACAGTTTTAATGTTGTTTTTGACAATTTTTAAGGACTAAGATAGTTATACACCTCAGATTATACACTTTTGTACATATTTTTTAGGACTGCTGAATAATTATTTCTTGAAATCTTGAAAATAATGTCACAAAAAACATTGAAATGTTGAATCGTGACATATCATCATATCTTCTTTTGTGTTATTTGAAAGTCTACCTTATGTTATTTATGTTATAGTTTATATCTGATTGTGTTCATTAGTTTTATTGTCTTTTTGCAATATTTTTCACACCAAATCCACATAGACTTTACAAATACTGGGTCAGTTTTGCTTTATGGGGAGGAAGATCTCTGCAGCCTTCAGTGGCAATGTTCCTAGAGTTAAGATTCTCGATATAAACACTGGCTGTCAAACCATTAATTGTCTTTAAGGGTATGTAGAGTATACAGCCTGGTCTTGTACCCCTTTTTTGCTTATTGCTGCGGATGCAGTGCTGTATTTGCTCTAGGGTGACAAATACTGGTCTTCCTACTGCCTTTATTTGTCTTATGAGTATAGGATGCTCATATCGGTTTAATGCTTGTTAGTTGTCTCTGTTGAGGGTACTGAGATAGTATTTTACTGATTGGTATATTGTTTACTGGTAAAATGGAGTCAAAACTGTTTGCTAGCAACTTAGAGAAACTGTTCCATCAACAGTAGTTTAATGGTGTTGCAGTCGTAGTGCCAAGTTGAATTTTGAGAGTGAAACTACATTTGTAAATGTTCACTGAATTACATTATAGTTACATTACTGAATTACTCACTGAATTAAAATAATTGCCCGGTAGTCATTGATTGCTTGTAGAAGCATATCATTACATGGCATCACATAACTAGGAATTTTGTATTTTTTTGGGGTGTGGATTGGATTTATCCAGGCATCATGGGCCCAAAATACGTTTTTTATCATATCCTGAGTTAAAATTGATAGTTGTTAAATCTCTTTTGAATGCTTTTTTTAAAGGGCTTCCGATAAGCTCTCAACCACTATCAGACGGTCATTTTTTGCAATGATATGAATGCTGAAAAACACATTTTCAAAATTCAAAATTTCAAAACCTTTCAATGTTGTTTGATCCCCATTGTTTGATCCCCCTCACTATTATGCTTCAAACAAACTATCAACCACATTATCAACCACACTATCATTAACCACTGTTATCATCAACCACACTGTCATCAACCACACTACCATCAACCACACTATCATCAATTACACTATCATCAACTACATTACCATGAACCACACTATCAGACATTCATTTTTTGTATTTTTCACAATTGAATTTTTAAAAATAATTACCATTCTTGGCACGCTGCTAATGCTAATGCACTTTAATTGCAAAAAGTCTAGCTTTTAAACACAGGGATTTTCCTTTATATGTTTATAAAGAATTAATTATGAGAAAGCTTCTAAAACTAGAGACTGTGACATAGTATTGGATTACCAAATGTAAAATATCTGCAATTTATAGGAAAATTTAAAAAATTAAAAAAAATTTTTTTACCATAGTTTAATTTTTTCTTTTAAGGACTACATCAGCAGAAACAAATTTAATAAATAAAGTTTTTGACTTTATATATTGAGGATAATATAGGCAAGTAAACTCTAACCTAGAAAATGGACAAAAACAAAATTTCCATTTGTTGACTAACCAATGTCTTCACGAAGACATTTCAGTTATAATGAATATCTTTTTACCTTTTTCATATTTTCTTTTATGTTTGTTCTATGAGGATTTGTGATTGTTTTTTATATAATTTTTATAAGTTTCATATTCTGCATGCATATATTTCTTTAGTAGTTATCACTTATTTGTTTGATATGTTCTTTTTTTAACATTATTGACAACTATTCTTCTGACGGTTGTACCTCAACTGATCATTCTTCTCTATTTTTTGCAAAAGCAAAAAAGCGAGCATTGCAAGCTTTGCAGCAGGAGCTCATTTGGTATTAGCACAAAAAATTCTCTATGGTAAGGAAGGTTTTTTTGCTGACTCTGCAGAAAATTCATGTTGATATTTGGGCCGAAAGTTGAGGCAAAATTTTGTGTCTATTTTTATTTTTTGTCTCGCCTCCTATTTCATTATTAATAATATTTGAACAGTAGAAAATAATTCAATCAAGAAAATATTGTCTCGCTTCCCCATTTCTTTCTTAGTAATATTTGAACAGTAGAGAATAATTCAATTGAGATATAGTTACGAAATCAAAACCGAATCAAAATTATTTCAATAAACTGTCAACAGAGAATTTTATTTAAACGTTACAAAAGAATCACTAACATTCCATTCGAATGCTCTTAAACATCTATTGTTCTAATTTAATTCTGTGTCATTTAACATAGCTAACTGTTTCATGGACAAGTAAGTTTAAAACGTTATTTTAAATTGAAATACATTTTTAATAAAAAATAATATTTTTTATTTCACTTTATTGTATATTAATCATCGTATTTATAGCGTAAGAAAATTGGTTGTTTGTTAAATTCTGCTGCAGTTTTCTTCTATCATCAATTGCCATATTTTTAGCGTTGGCTTATTGCTGTATGTTTCAACAAGTTGTTGTTAGTGCAATTTTTAACTCTGGCTTGTTCTGAAATCTGAAATTACTCTGAAATCGTTTGAGATTATTTCTGACCTTGCTCTGTTATTCATTTATTTTGATCTTTTTTTTTCTTTTTCACCTCTGCAAAAATATTCTACTCGTTTGTATTTTTCTCTTGTTTATGTGTTTATATTATCAGGTAGGGTAAAGTTCCAGTACCATCTGATATTATAACTGAAATGTTAGATGCTTGCAGAGACAATAGTATTATTCGAGTATTATTTTTTTTTTGGTTTAAACCTTGTCACACTTCAAGGCTCAGTCCTTATTCTACTGGGTTTTATCAGTTTTGTGGTACTTTCCAAGTAGATATAACAGTCCTTTAATCAGATAAGTTTTTTATGCTGATGATTTTGTTATGATTACAGGCACCTTTAAACAATTAGAAATTCAACTGAGGAAATGAAAGTTAAAATCCCTTGGAAAATACTTAGAAAAACATTAAGAAGTGTTGATCACTACAAATTGTGTCAACATTGAAGTGGTATTGGAATTTTATCTAGGGCGAAGACCAGTTTTGACCCATATTTCTACATTTTTCTTAGACTCATGATTTAAATTTTTTTTCAAAACAGGCCAAATCTGCATAGAAAATTACTTCTTTTGTATTTCACAATAAATTGTTTCTGGCTATATTACATTTCTTCAAGTGTAAGACACAGGTCTGGTAAAGAATTAAAACAACTCTTAGTAAAAAAAATTGATTTTAAAAGAAAATAAATATCACACTTGTAAAATAAAACCTCTGCATACCTCGATAAATAGCACTAAATCAGACTTGATTTTAGGATATTATTGATACTGGAAAAACAATGGAAAAGTTATTGCATACATTATCAAAATATGAACCTAAGTCAGTCAAAGTTGCAAGGTATTTATCATTTGTTAAATGTACAGTTTTGATGTATAGAAATTTTCCTCTATGTAGCATGGAAAGAGATATGTTTTATTATTATGTACCTGTCCATCTGCTTACCTCTGCTGGAGCTTAGAATAATTAGTAAAACTCAATGAAAACAAATTAAAAAGTGACAAATTTTTGACTGTTATAAATTTAAAATAGCGATTTTACCTCCTGTGAAAATTCTAACTGTTGGAAAACTACAAAAGCTAGTAAATATATTGAGCATTAAGTCAATATTTAAAAATTTGACTCTCGGCAAAGCAAACATTCTTTTGAATTTACCCATGTCTATTCTTCTGTCTGTTAGAATTTGATATGTTAAAACTTTTTTTTCAGTACTGTATCAAATTGTGGTAAATTTTTCTCAAAATATGTTTGTTAATCATTTTTTTGAACGTATCTGAAAAATAAAATTAGGTACCTTTTGATCCACTGTCAAAAACTTTTAAATCAGTTTAAAAAATTTTCTTTTGCAACCAAAATTTGAATTCTTATGAAATGTGTGAAAATATTATATTTATTTTACATTTATTATATTTATATTATATTTGATATTTTTTGCTTTTATTCTTTTTGTCTGACTGGTAAAGCCAATTTTTTATTTTCAAAGCATTTGCTTAATTGCTTAATTCATTAAGGGTCTTTTTTTTCTTTTTTCAAATTCAGGTAAGCACAAATTTAACTACCCCTTTTTGTGAGCGAGTCACAAAGTTTTTATTAGAAATCATTTGACAGATTCTAACTCTTTGCTACTTATTTTGGTTTTTTAAAGAAGTTCTTCAAGCTGGGCATAAAACTCTTGATTGAGCTTTTTTTGCAGAAAAATCAATTCTTGTAAATTTTTCTAATTTTCGGTCTTGTATATTTTTCACGTAGATTGGTTGACAATAGATGTCATTACATTACCTGAAGGTGAACACACCAAAAGTATAAGGGGCTCTAAAAACACTATTTCTCAATCTTTGGAACTCTTTATCAAAATGACACATTTACCTGTTTATCTCATTAAGATTTTGCTTTGTTTCTTTGAATTCTACTCTAAAATTATTATTATTATTTGAATGCTTGACAGGGCCTGCTGGCATGGAGAGATTTATTGGTTAAACAACTTGAAAATATATAACTTATTGTTCATATTTCTGTATTTTAGTTTCGGTTAAATGTCCAAATGATATTTAGAAAGTTTTGAAAGAACTAAAATTTTCATGAAAGATGGGCTTAACACAAAAGTTCCGGATTGTTAATTTTGATTTTATATACATTTATTGCCTATTGTTTTAGTTTACTTGTAAAACGAAGACCTGACTCCACAGGTTATAGACCAGACTGTAAGTGGCATTATTTTTCTATTATTCTTTTTATTTTTCTATCATATTATAGTATTCTTTTTTACTTTTTAAAATCATTATCTGCTAAATAAATTAGATATTCCATCTCTCTTCACTCTTGGTTAATTCATAAAAAGCTATTTTTTTCAAAATGAACTGTCAGTGACAAAAATTAATTACAAAGTTGTTTAAATTGTATTAATGCAGTGTCATGCCTTTTCCTATATTTACATCACTTATATGAAGTGTGTTGATGAAAATCAGTTCCGAAATTAGTAAAGTCTTTACTTAAACTTTATGCATACTTTCATAGCATATAGCATCCTATCCTAATAACCATTGGTTTCAAAGAAGGACTTCTGAGATAGTGTAACCCGATGACTGGTGTCGTTTAATTTTCATTGTGCTAAAGTACTTAACAAGTTTTTATGAGAACAATGTCAAGAGTTTCAATGAAAAAAAGTCCTTACTCTTATCACTTTACTTACACAACGATAGCGTTATGGCTCTAAAGTTTTTATCTACTGTATTGATTATTTGGGAACTGTATTTTATCCTATTTTGGAGGTTCTGCTGTTCATAAAGTTGACATATGACCCGATATTAAAAACAATGATTGCTGTAACAATTTATACAGTTAAGGAGCAAGTAAAGCCTTGTAGACAATCTGAAAAATGTGAGTGATGCATTTTCTAGATAGGACATTAAGAATTTATTCTCAATGATTCAAAGATTTTGCTATTCATAAATAATAAAATTTAGAGTTTCATAAGGTTGTCTGAATTTTAAATACATAAAGGAATGTTTTTTGAATGTGGGAAAACACAACTATTTAATGAAAGTATTGAGGTAGTATTGAAGATATCTCGATTCATATCGTATAATTTATTGACTGTATTATGTGAAAGTCCCCAACCACCCTGTTAAAATAGGATGTGACGCTTTTCCAGCAAAGTCTGGAAAAATTATTTTTTAAATAGCTCTAATTATTGTATTATTTACTATATAGATGTGGGTTTTGAAGTTCCATTCAAATTTGTAATTGGATATGCTTTGGTATGTTTATTTTAATTATTATTGTTGTATTTATAGACCTTGGATTTGAAATTGGCAATATTTGGATAAGTGGTTATGGTGGTTTTGTAAGTTGTAAATTTATATGCACTACAAATATAGATTAAAATTTTGAAACCTTGCAGGGGCATAATGGTCCTGTATTGTTGGTCAATTCTAAAAAAAATTCATATAATGACATGTAATATATCATTGGAAAGATAATTTTTCAGCTTTTTTATGGTGGATTTTATGATTTTTTTTACTTTGGGGAAAAATATTATGAGAGATTAATGAGAGTAACAATATGATGCTTTATAGAGCACCGTAAAATATCTAATTTTAACGTTATAAGCAAGAAATTGAAATAAAAATTTTTTTAGAAGGTCATTCTAACATATAAAAGGGGGTTGAAAACAAGACTGGGGTGACAAAGTAAAGAAAAAAATAACAACATGATCAATTAAATAGAGGAAGAAAATTTAATGTTATACATGGCTTCATAAACGTTAACCCATTAAACTGCAGGAAAAACTTTTAAGGAAATTGTTGTGATCGTTAAACGTGATTCACAGAAGAGACCCTTTTCAGCACATTAAGGTTTTTATCATCTCAACTAAAAACAAAACTAACATATAGTTCAAACACAGAAAATATGGTTAAACACATAATATCACCCCATCAATAAAAGAGTTCAACGCAAGGTGTGGAGCGCTAATTATATGACACAATCCAGTCTCAAGTCACTACCATCTTCATTCAAAGTCTATTACTTAAGATGTCTAAATCACAAATCCAAATGACTAGGAGCATATTTGTCGAATCTAGTGAAGGTTCCGGAGATAAGAAATCAGGCGCGACTACAGGATCAGTAGGTGTTAATGATGATTGTGATTCTTCTATACGAGTGGTGGGTGCTAAATCGTGTACCGATACAGTGCTTTCTCGTCCGTCTTGCAATCTAAAGTGCGCATACTGAGGGTTAGCCTATATTAATTCGACTTCATCAACTAATAATTCATACTTTGAATTTTGAAAATTTTTCTTTAGAAGCACTAATCCAGGAGTCAACAACGACGTAGGGATAAACGTACCACTGACTGATCGAGGTTGATATGCAAACAATCGTTCATGGGGCATTATGTTGGTAGAGGTAGAGATAAGGGATCTTATTGAGTGCAGTGCGTCAGGAAGGACATGTTCCCAACATTCTGTAGGTAATCCTTTAGATTTAAACGAAAACATCACAGTCTTCCAGATAATGCCGTTATGACACTGCTCTACTTGTCCATTGCTTCGGGGATTATACGGTGTAGTGCGACTGGTTGCTATACCTTTATCATGTAGGAAGTCTCTCAATTCAGTGCTCATAAAGGAAGACCCTCTATCTGAGTGGACAAACGACGGCATATCAAATAGCAAAAACGGTTGACAAAACGGTTTGATAATAGTAGAAGGGGTCATGTCCTTACATGGGAACGCAAAGGGAAATCTTGTATATTCGTTTACAATCGTTAGCAGATATTTCTTTTGGCAACGGTCCTTTAAAATCGACTCCCAAACGTTCTAAGGGTTGGGTAGCCTTAATTAACGCAGAACGATCAGGTTTGTAAAACTGATGTTTCAACTTATTGCAAGTGGAACAAGAACTAGTCATTTTGCGAATATCCTCTACAGAAAATGGAATGTTTCTCCTTCGAACAAAACGCAAGCATTTGACTGACGCCCGGATGACATAGTGATTAATGTAGATCGACTAAAGTGTTACTACTCATCATAGAACAGTTATTGCGACTTAAAGCATCAAAATCAAAACTATAACATGATAATTCCAATTTCCAGCGGTAGATTTTATCATTTTTGATTCTACGTTTATGTTTTTTGTCAAAAATATACGCTATAGATTTTTGATCTGTTGTTAGAAGAAAATGCTTACCGGTTAAATAATGTTTCCAATGACGTATAGCTTCGATTATGGCACATGTCTCATTTTCGACAGAAGGGTGCTTCAACTCTGGTCTGCTCAGAGTACAAGAATAAAACGCAACCGGTCTCCCACCTTGGTTTTTAAGACGGCAGAAACTGCAATATCAGAATTCAGTCAATATCAATGCACCTACCCTGCCGACATTACGTAGATCTGGTCGAATAAAGCATCATCCTAGTCTTTTGGACTTGTGATTTAGACATGTTAAGTAATAGACTTTGAATGAGATGGCAGTGACTTGAGACTGGATTGTGTAATATAATTAACGTTCCACACCTTGTGTTGAATTCTTTAACCGACGTTGGGGTGTTAGGACTGCCATCAAATCTGGCCAGAGTGCTTTATCCATTTTTATGTCAAGATGATAAAATTGTTGTGATCGTTAAACATGATTCACAGAAGAGACGCTCTTCAGCATATTAAGGTTTTTATTATCTTTACTAAAAACAAAATTAACATATAGTTCAAACACAGAAAATATAGGTAAACACATAATATCACAGAAATGAAATTGAAGAAACTGCGTATGGAAAATGCCCGTCTTTTGCCAACTCAACATCAAACATGACAGGGGTATTATTGGTGCAGGTTATCCCTTTATAATCTTTGCATAAAGATGTACACAATAGTCCTGCTTCCCAGCCAGAACAACGCCTGTCACACGAAACCAAATCCAATCAAATCAAATGATTTTCAGCACATCTGTTGCAGCAGCCACATCTTTCATCACTGGTACGAACAAGGTACGATTATCCATTTGCCAATCCCATTATAGGATTCAAAATCCAAATTCTGAGTTGGTGATGCACTCTATGGTCAACATAATACACAGCTCGTAGTGATGGTGAATGAGAGCTGAAATAAAGATGTAAGTGTCTGGATATGAACGTTTCCTCATACATTTCGTTTATTGATTTGAGGTAATGTAAATATCGATGAGTTGAAAAATTCAAATAGTCTTATTGTAGCATTAATAATCTCTTCAGGAGAATACATCTGCTATATTCTTTACAATATTTGACTTAAACTTGTAATACCACGGCCGTTAAAAGCATCAGCAAATAGTAAGTACTTTGTGACAATGTCATCAAGCTCAACAACATTTTCATTAACTTTGAAGCACTGCCTTTGCTAGAAGTTTATCAAGTAAATATCAGGACAGTTATGTTATTGCATGGTGTCCCGAGAGGCAAAGAACATCGTTATCACCGGCATACCGTCACTGGTGTTTTGTTCACACAATCGAAAGCTACTTGAACGATTGTTCTGTCTGTATCACTTGAGCACTGATGAGCTTTAAAGCCATTCTGACCCATTTTTTTTGATAGGGCCATGACAAATCATTCCTTGTTTAAGTAATTAGACAGAAAGGTGTTGCTTTTGGTAGAGCAAAGATGTTGATCATGTATTACTGCTGTTTGTGAAGTCGTTCCTGAGCTTCTTTGGTGTGTCGAATCTATAGTTAACATCTTGTATCCATCAAACCTGACAATGTTGGCTTTCAAGTTCTAGAGAAGACTGATGTAGTTGTTGAAGATCGTTTGTAACTGCTTGTTCTTCTTTCAATCACAGCACCACAATAATGCACACCATCAACAATTTTTTTCGAGACAGGTTCTGTTGTTGCTGTAGCTTTTTCCAAGACATATGACTTGAGATATTTTTTATTTATTTTTTGGCAGTTCCTAGAACTCCATCTTTGAACAGCAACATAAGGTAAGGAGACATCTCATATTAAAAGTATTGTGCAATTTGATTCCCTGTCTTTTCTTTCCTGATTCCATTTTTCGCATAAGTTTTGGCTAACTTTGTCTAGTAGAATACTGTTACTTTGACCAATTCTTTCAACTAGTCTCAAGGAAGTACCATTCTTTTCCCTCAATTTTATTTGGCTTGAGTGAGTATATATTATCTCTAAACTCCTGCATTACGGAATGAAAATCGGCAACTGTGTACAATTCCAAATTTTTTTTTGACACTTGAACATAATCTTTTCACCATATGTTGGACGACCGGGTGTTGCATATTTGTCAGCAGGATTTTCAAACTTAGATCTACACGTCATGTGGAACGTGGCTTTAGCAGCCACCATATCATGCACACTTAAAAGTCATGCCTCTATCGTTTTAGCTTGCTCAATATCTCAGTTTTGACATGAAGACGGTGTGACATAATAAACACCTGATTACTTCGTTCACACCTCTTCAAATCGATTTCTGTCAGGGTGACGATCATCATACATGCAACATTGTCTAAAGTAAAAGTAGTGCTTTTTGAAGTCGAACGACAATTGAGTAGACCTAATCGATAGTCTTTTACTGCTGGATTTTGCTCACTGCTTGTAGCTGAGTGTTTTTTGGATCTACCACAGTTGCTCAACAGCGTACAACATGATATATGGCAGTAAGTAACTGTTTTTTGTCTGTTGTTTCAAAGCTTTTTAAATAGCTCTTCATATTCTAGTAGTTTGAAGTTTATGTTCATCTCATATATATCATTCTAAATAAGAATATTAAAAGATAATAGTTAATTTTTTTTTTTTTTAATTAAGATGCTTTTATTATTAACAACCCCACAGTTGCTATAATAACTAACAGTTTAAATATTACAATTTAAGCCGCATGGTTGTAAACAAAATGACGAAGTGATTATATTTATGCGGTTTTGACAGGACTAGTAGTACATAAATAATTAATGAACTTTGGTTATATTGAAGTAAACTTCGTGTTATTAAGAAACGCGTTAAATCGTAGGCAAATTTTTTATTCATTCGTGACTTCTTTATTTCTAAAAATGCAAGAATTGTTTTTGTAAACCACTAATCCTATCAAACATTGGCCATTGACCGCCGAGACTTAGAACATACGTCGCTACTTCTTCTTAAGTTGCATGGTCGGTACTTCTGTCTTTTAAAAGCGAAATGTAACGACACTTCAAATTCTTTCAACAAGCCCGATTTCATTGATTCTGCAATTACATCGGTCATTTCTGCAATCGCTCTATTCTTTTTATATTTTTCACTTTTTACTTCGCCAAAAAATCAAATCATTTATATCAAAATATGGCTTTTCATTTTTTGCTATGTAATATGCTATTCGGAAACGAGATTTACGATTTTTTTTTGCCCACCTCAGCCATTCGCATTTTCCCAAGCCCAATATAAGTTACTTGCAATACACGGAAGTTGTATACGGAT
>JAUZNK010049810.1:0-16070 GCA_035046665.1 Euphysa ruthae
TTTCCGATCAAATAAACGTTCATCAGCTTACAACTGACAGGCATGTGCAAATAAAGAAAGTCATGCGTGACGAATACACACAAATTGAGCATCAGTTTGATGTTTGGCATTTTGCAAAAAACATAAAGAAAAAATTATCGGCTGCATCTAAAAGAAAATCATGTCGACTTCTAAGCAAATGGTAAAAGTCAATCTTGAATCACCTATGGTGGTCGTGCGCTACATGCAATGAAATTGAAGTGTTGTTGATTGAAAAGTGGACTAGCAATCTTTTCCGTATTCAAAACAAACACTCTTGGACTGAAAATAAACTTTATCATCTTTATCAACTTTATCCACATCCACATATAGACAGGGAGTGGTTACACCCATCGTCAGACGCGTTTTGTGCACTACAGACGGTTGTTTTAGATAAGACACTTCTGACTGCCCTAAAATATTTGACCAAGTTTTCACACACAGAAAATTTAGAGGTTTATCATGCTTTATATAACCATTAGGCCGCTAAAAGTACACACTTTTCCTATAATGGTATGATTTGTAGAAGCCAGCTAGCGGCCATTGACTGTAACTTAGGAAGCACTCTTAAACAAGCCAAAACAAAGTCGGGAGAGAAAAGATATGATGTCACTTTCACTAAGGTTACTGGAAACTGGTCAGTTAAACCAATAAAGGAACAAAAAAACCGAACAGTTTTTTCAGGTCTGGTTAAACGTGCCATAGAGGTTGTAGAAAAAAGGGAAATTTTAGAGAAACCTTACACCCCTGTGATCCCAAAACACATTGCAACTAAAGAAAAACAGAAAAACATGAATCTGTTGAGAGGCACAGGTTTCGTTTTGATATAACAAACACAAAGTAGAAAAAATTTATTAAATATGCATATATTCATTTACTTTATAATGTAAAATATGTTTAAACTTTCCCTTCGTTGTATAAAGTATATACACCATCTTCTTCAGACACAAGGTGGTATAACACGCCGTCTTTTTTTCCCCAACCGTCTATGAACCCACCAGGTAAACTGCCTGTATGCCGCAAAAAGCATTGATCTGATGTTTGTTGAATATGTTTTGTATTTTTAAAATATGCAAAAAGTAACTAAGCACCAATTATTTCATCACAGTTAATATAATATAAATCATGTGTAATGCCATGCTCAGAACTTACAAGAAACCTTTATTATTCAGAAAACGAAATATAACAAAATGTTACTAAGGCTTTTGTATAACCCCTAGCATGCAAAAGTGTTGTGAAAATCATAAAGTTCATAGCAAAATGCCTTTCTCTAAAATTAAAACCTGAAAACACTTGAAAATGGAAAAAAATATATAACCGGTTAGAAAAACTGTCTTCTAAGATTCGTGTAAACCATACAAAACATTACATAGAACGTTTCTGTTTAGACAGAGTATCTTCAATTCTTCGTTTTCTGTTATACATCTCATTTCTAAAGAAAAAACGCACTCAAATACATTGAAGTATTCGGGAAAGCAAACTAACTTTCCGAAACATGTCTATGTGTATTCTTTGTTTAACCTTGGTATAAGGCACATAGTATGTTATTCTAATTTACACCATCAACAAGTAAAAACAAGCTTTAGTAAAAAATAAATTAATAAACAAAGCAAGTAATTTAACAATAATACGTTTTCCGATTATTTTAGTTGTTTGTTTATTCATACCTTCAATCCCATTTTCGACTAGCGCTCCAAGTTCTTGACAGCACAGACAGTCGATTTCCCTCTCTTCAATTCCACAGTTATTACAAGAACACCAATTTTGGTTCCCAATTATTGTACTGTTTTTGTCGTTGTTTGTATTTTCATCGTTGGAATCTTTATTTTCTTTGTTAATATTTTTCTGCTCTCTAGCTTCTGGTTCAAATGAAAATGGTTGAAATCCATCGATTATATCATTTATTAAATTATCTTCGTCGTCGCTGTTTGTTGATACATCTGTAAAACTATCTTCAAACTCATTTTCAAAAAACATTGTTTTCTTCTCAACTTTAAGTAATTAACTCTTATAACTTTTACACGAGAGTTTGTTTACTTCGTCACTGACGTCACAAATTAGCCGCATTTTTCACTGTGAAAAGATGGGAGTTTTCACAACATCGTTTTTTAATGCATAAAATATATTTTTTTGAAGTTGAAAACAGTTTTTGTGGATAATTCGTTGTGTATTTTCCTATTAGGAAAAAATTATTCAAAGGTAAAACCAGTGGGACCACTCCTTGAAGATGTTCGTTGTTTCATTTTCAGCGACAACTTTGTCTTGAAATTTTCAGAGTATATTTCTTTTATATATGTCAATGACGGCTATAAATATCATTAATTAGAAACAAATAATTCACCTTCGATAGCGGTAATAATTTTTCGAATTTGGGCAAAAATATGATACCTCATAGTTCAAGGTGTCATATAGAACAATTCATTCAATTGACTTGAAATTTAAGGGAACCTGGAAAATGGGACTAAAAACAAGCAGCCAAAATTATCAAGCAGAAAGTTATCAACCGCAAAATGCCACTGAAAAACTAATTAATTATGCGCATTATTAAGCTTATTCTATTTTGGTGTGTTTATTTTATTATACTTATATTGATTGTTTTAGTAAATTTGGTAGGAACCACCTTAAGAGAAGGTTATCGAAGCCTCTCCAGCCTACTGCATTTACAAAATACATCATCGCTCTGCCCATCCCAGAGGCTGTTAAAAAACTGTTTAAACCGCATCAAGAAGTAAAAACCCACCTGCGACATGATCCGAACGCATACTACGCACTAGTTGTCGACAACAACGCCCCAGTGCTCCAACCAGGCGGGAGCTACATCAACAAAAACGACACGATCGTCTAAAAAGAGATAGTGGAAGGGTGTCGATGATCGTCGATTCGATATGCGGCCGGAAACAAGAGGGCCTCACAAACAAGGGTGAGGTGTATTGGGTCTTTTTTGAAAAAGAGGATCTTGTAGTAACCATAGACTTGTCTACGGAAGTGTTTAAGATTTTGGATAACTACAAATTATTTAATATTTTATTTAAATTCAAATGAAGAACCCTTAGCATCGGTGACCGTGGAAGAATATGTATCTAACCACCGCATTCAGGAGAAAAAGTTGTTCACAGAGATGAGGTTAGCGCAGATATTGATCAGAAAATTTAAGCAAAAGGCAGGAAATATGTGGTCTATATTCGTTATGAGCTTCGGCCGCTTCCCAAATGTAGGGCGAACCAGGGTCGCTGTTAGAACCAGAAAAAGACAACGAGTTCATAAATTGACGATATGACTAAAAAAAGTATTAGGTTGATGTCCAAGTGCTGGCGAATACTTGAATGTTTCGATAAAAATCTCGCTAATACAGGTTGCGAGAGGACATGTTAGCACTTGACATTGCCGTAAAACTTATGTTGATTGCTTTGATGCCCTGGGTGACACCCTTTGGGATATCGGAAAATACAAGACTAGCATAAAGTTTATAATGATCTCATTCCCATTTAGAGAAATTCTGTCGACCACAAAGCTCTGGTTGTGTGGCCAGACTTTTGAGGGAAACGATTGTTCGCTACGTAGGTTAAGATTTGTATGCAGAGCGATTATTGAAGCATTTACAGAGGAAAATTTAGCAGATTCTGGGATAAGATATTTCGGAAGAGCTATATAAAGAATGCCACAAAGCGACCTACTCTGTAGGTGGTGCTATAGCTTATTGTTTCGGAAAGTGGCTTGATAGGGAAGTTATAACGCCGAATCCTATGAAATACAGAGACATTTGGAAGACGGCTCAGGTTGCCCCTAAATTATGTAACAGCCAAGGTTCTACAGCAGGAACAGGAGAATATCACAATTTGGACATATGAGTAGCCTAAATAGCATGCGAAGATCAATCCATGGGAGGGGTTGGGGATAAAATTCATCTTGTGCGTGAGTATGGGTTTCCGACGTGCATGATGCGTCATACGCACATAGAGTGTGTGCCCCTTAGCGACTTCCTTAGCCTAACTGGTGTAGTATAGCTCTACGCTTGGGTGTTCAATCCAAACACTCATCTACACACCATCGGTCGTATGGAAGGGAAAACCAGTGATGGATCACAACTCCAGTGCTAAAATAGTTATTCGATCCTGTGAATATGAAATAATTCTCCTACTCCGGCATTTGGTACCAAACCAACAATCAAGTTCCCCGAGAAAAACATGGCTGTATGGTTCATTAGAAAATGCGACAGACTCTGTGATGATTCTAGGATTTTTATCTGTGACCAAGAATAAGCTGCCTACATTAGTAATGTTCTAGGAGGAGCAGATTGGCTGTTGAACTTCGAAAAAACCGACGAAATACACTACATCATGCATAAGGAGCGAAAAAAGTGCTCAGTGGCTTCACATCCGGCAGTTCCAAATAATGTTGAGACTTTTCCGTCAACAAAATGGCCAACGAGTTTGTAGAGATGTCATCTACATCAAACCCATTGCCATCGTGTGCGAAGGCCTACTTTTTGAGGACACTTCTAAGTAACTAATGCATCCTAGGTATGGACAATGGCGACACAAGCAACACGGATCAGAGTTGGTCAAGTCAAACATTCACCAGTTCGTCAACGACTATTGATGCCTCTGCAAGGTGTGCGGAGCGCTGTTTTTTCCGTCTAGAGCATCTTCCAAAAGGTATAATGTCAAGCTATGAAAACGTTGGTATGGTGCCAGCCAGACTACGTTTAATTCAATCTCTTCCATGAGTATTTCACATTTTTCATTCATTTATTTATTTAACATTGGTTGCGCTTACATAGTTATATATGAATATAACTAAATGTTACATAAACACTAATATAGACTAATACAAATAGATCACAGGGATATCATTCATTTAAATCTTGTTAAGCACAACAGCGGATGACATTTCGATGTGTTCCATGAACATCCTATGTGAGAAGATCCAGGCTAATTTATTTCTGCATAACAAAGACAGTCACTCTGAACTAACGAGAAAAAATTCGCTTTGACAAGGATGACAGCATCGACAATCATCGACAGCATACAGAAAACAGAATCAACTGGTGGCCAAAACTGGAAATCTTCAAACTGTTAAGGCATAGAGATAGTAGATAAAGGGTTGACACTTGAGTGAAATAAAGCAGGTTTGGGGCAGTGCATCGTGTCCAAGTCAAAACAATTGGAATTAAGGGCTGGTTGGTTGTGGTAAACCATGTCCTCAGCGGTCGGATAATCAATGCTGTCTACACGGCAGTCTCGAGTGTGAGGATGATGGGTCAAATTTTGAGAATCTTACCTCATTGAAGCGATATGTGATCGAAGACAAATAGAAGTGGCGAAAAAATATACAGAAATGAAAGAACTCACTGTCATTCATGTGCTGGACATAATCAACGTTTTAGACAAAAGTGTGTAGATTGCCACACAAAATTTTTATTGCAACGTTACACGAAAGTCACGGACAAACTTTCGGTATCGACTGGCGTGACGAACATCGAGTGCAATACAAATGGGACGTTCAATTCATATGACAATGGCGTAATCGCCTAAACAAGTGATATGTCTGATGACGCCATGAAATTTCCAGACGACGGATGTAAATATTGGTGAGCCAACGGCCTAAACTGTAACTTTGCCAACAAATGCTTCGAAAGAACAGTGTAATATAAAGCGGTTTCCCGTGTTCCAATACTCTGCAAAACATCTGGTAGGGCTTATGCGTACACAACGAATCGGTGGCAAGTCGACGATCGACACCATTTGGATGTTCTTCGTTGGTAGCAGTGTAGACCATCGTACTGATAAGCAACAGCGTCTCATGTAGGTGGGATTTCTCGAATATTGATAGGAATTTAACACTTTCATTCGCTTCCCCTGAAGTGAGACCATTCTTTCGCGTTGATGTATTCTTCACACCTTCCAGTGAAGTGTGTAGAAGTGCTACAAAATCACCATTGTCACCCCCACTTTCTAGCGAGCGAAAAGTGACAGTTCATTTCGGTGCAGCATTAACAGCAGCTTCTGTTACTACGAGGAAAATACT
Organism: Euphysa ruthae; assembly: GCA_035046665.1. Lineage (NCBI taxonomy): Eukaryota > Metazoa > Cnidaria > Hydrozoa > Anthoathecata > Corymorphidae > Euphysa > Euphysa ruthae. The sequence continues at coordinate 6,046 of JAUZNK010049810.1, forward strand.
GAGCAATAAAGCCCGTAATAACTTCACATTTAGTCAGGAAATGTGCCAGGGTGTCTGGATACCGTCTTTCGAACTGACCGGAACCTCTCTCACCCGAGTTCTTGCTTTTCTACAATAGCGTGAATAGCTTCGTTTGATAAGAGTTTCGTTGATCGTCGAGGTTAGACATGGCTCGATCAGATCTATCAGTTAGAGTAACTTTCCTAATCTGAACGTGCTCAAACAGATTGGTAAGCGCTAATTTATCAACACGTACGTTACTCCCTGCAATGGCTAATCGAGAAATCGATAAAACCACGCTCAGCGTCCGTTTCAAAACGAAAATCATTTGTGTGATCTTGATTGTCTTTGGCTTCAACGACTTCGTGGTGAGTCCTGTTTATATCAGACTGTATTGGGGCACCATCCCCAGACCTCTGAGCTCTGGTTGATGCGTGTTTTGTTTTTGAAAATCTTCCATTGAAGTGTTATATGTGACGTAAAAAACCGTGCAAGTCTAACAAATATGTATGCCCAGCACATCGAAGGTTGATGAGGTTTGCCTTTGAGGCCGATGTTTGAGCCTTAAAAATCTAATTTTTATCGACCCTTCAAGCTTAGAGCCGCCAAGACGTTTTTTTTGAGCCATTGGGAAGCAGCGTTAGCAACAATTTTCATTACAGGGACTGACAAAAGCTTGACTCCACCCCAAAGATTTTCATAGAAGCCTGTACGTTCTTGCACGTAATGATACAATGCCCCACCAGTTAGGTAATATAAAATGTGTGACATCTTTTTGTATCAGTAGTAAGCTTTACTGGGACTCTTATTTCCTTTTGCGAATGCCGATCGGAATACTTAGGTCGTATTGATTGAAGTCTATGTTACTGCCGTGTGTGTCTCTGACAGTTACTTCAATTGATTAGAATGAGCGTGCGTTTATTTGATAAGTTTCGCAGCTAATTCCACTAGCCTTACATTTGCTTATGTAAATAGGGCTGGAATTGCCCAATTGAATGGTTTGCTGGACGTAACTTAGAAACTACCTACGCTTTTATTCTTGATAATGCCGATATAAACGAAAAGGCGAAGCCAGAGTTTACTTTTAATGCCGTCGAAGCAGTTACTGAAGTCGCTTTTAGAATAATATCTGTCCGCTGGTTTATCAACAGTGTAGAACTGACATCCGTTGCCATAAACGTCCCGATAAATCGTGGCATTGTAGCCTCACTCATAGAGGATCAATGTCAAATGCCGACACATTCGTGTAATTACCAGCCCATCAAGTCACAATTATTTATTTAACTATTCTCGTCAGTTGTATTACGACTGACTTTTCGGAATAGGTATGTCAACAACCACGTAGCTCTAAAATTATGCTTCAAAAAGCATTCCTCACTCTCTCGAAGTCATTACAGCTAAAAAGCTTCCAGATCCGGATAGAGTTGCAGACGCCACCATATATTACCGGTAGCCACTTAGTAGCATCTTGAATTTCATATAATGGTGTTATAAAAAAATCAGTAGGGTGGCTCGACTCATATTTTATACCACCAGACGCCAACAGCATCATACTAGGGCACTTTTTTTAACTTATCTAATTCTGTACTCATTGCCTCTTTTTTTTTTTTTTTACTTCAAAAAAAATTTAGGTTTTTGCAAATGAAACTAAAAATTTTGTCCACAATCACTCATGCTCTTATTAATTAACCCTATAAATACTGGGATATTTTTTTTTTGGAATTTTGCTGTATTGTTTGGGAGATGGGGCTATATTTCAAACGGTTTAAAGGAAAAACTAACAATTTAAACAAAATAAGTTCATTAGAAAGCAAATAGCAAAATACCAAACACTGCACATATATGCATCTGTCAAAAGTCACAGTGCGTGCACTTTTGTTAAATTCCAGTGTCAATGATGTAACAAATAAAGTAAAAAAAATGATTTCTGTAAAGTTGGGTGGTTTTCTGTAGTTTTCCCCTGGCTCCGCATCGAATGTTGCAGTTATAAAATCGCCGACCTGCAGGCACTGTCTGCTCAGAGGTGCGGGAAATATGAACTTTCGTTCTGCAAAAACGGTATGAAAAAAACGGTGAGATGTTTTCGGCCCTGAGGGAGCAGAACATGATCTGCCCATGTACAGTCATGTGATACATAAGGCTAATAATTCCTATTTAATTTCACATCCCTCACTTGAGCTGTAATAGTTATGGCTGATGAATTGCATGAAGGACCGAAGCAAGTGTGGAAGAAAAGAAGCTCCATGTTGGCAATTTTTCAGTGGACGAAAAATTTTTCGATGTTGGTCAACTGATTCTTATACAAACTTCGTAACTCCTTTACCGTAGTTTTGCTTCAGTGTGCTGCTGGAATACTAAGCCTACTTTTAACCATGTCCTTGAATATGCTTTGCAACAGTGGATCGATGGTTACTGGGGTCGTTTTAAGGTCCGGGGTGGTTATCAAGCCAAGAAATCGGTAGGTATATGCAAACACGACCTTATAAGGAGGTATAATCTCATTTTATATAGAATCAACCAAATGAACTCTACCCAGCCGATCTCTTTCTCCCGCATGATAAAATAGGTCGTAAGACATACAAGTATGCTCTGACACTCTTGGATGTGGCCTCTCGTTAGAAAACTGTCATACCATTGAACGTAAAGGCAGTGGACGAGACTGCATGACATTTACTAGCATATACAAAAACGGAATGTTTGTATGGTTAAGCATGTTGATGGTCGACGATGGGCATAAATTCAAAGGAGTAGTGAGTAAGCTTATGTCTAAGCATGGGATTCGAGTCCGTCAAGCACAATCAAGCCATCACACTTCGCAAACTTTCGTCAAGTCCTTTAATCGTCCTCTGGTTGAGTGACTGTTCAGGGTGCAAGGATAGCAAGAACTAGACAGTGGCCGTGACAGCCGTGAATTGGTAGCACTTCTTGCCACTTTAGTGGAGGATATAAACAACATATCAACGCGAATGACTGGTCTTCTTCCCGCAAATGCGATCAAAATGGTGAAAGTCCCATTGGTAGCAAAGAAAGCATGCCTATATGAGACGCTGTTTCCTACTAGCACGATCGATACTAAAGATTTTCCCGTGACAAGAGTCTACTTGAGTCGTAGCCCTGTAACAACAGTCTGGTACCGCACTTTACACACTTTTTATTTGCAGCCTCGACAATTTCCAGGACGTGGTCAGCAGTGATTCAGTCTTTCGCTTCTTTGTATTTTTACGCCAATTCTGTATGTTTTTAATGACATAACGCTTCAACTTTGCCTTCATCAGGGTGATGTATGGGGTCGCTTGCAGTTATTCATTCATTCAAAGAACTTGTTTCGTTTGTAGATGTTTGTAGATGCGTCGGAGGAAGTTTTAGTATTCTATGTATCGGAAAAGTGTAGCTAATTTGTATTATTTTAAAGATTTCCTGCATTACCTCTGGATTTCATCCATTAACAGACATATACATTTCAACCATAAGGAAATGAAGATGCATTTCATGAATACTGTCTTTTCAATAGAGAGTAACTCATCAAATCTCAAGGTAAAGTTTTGATGATTTGTTCTTAATGCTCTCATATGAACCCTGTGGAACAAGTTATAATAAATTTCCTACAGAACATCCAAATTAAAGGACAGTATAAAAAATAACTTAAAACGTAATTATGGACTAGAATTCTTGTCTGACTAATATCAAATTTTCTTCTTAACATGATGAATCAACTCAGTTTGTTATTAGCTCGTATAGATAACTTAAGGATATGACTAGAAAAATTTGATTTACAATCTATAACAAGACCAAGAAGTTTCGTTTTGTCCTTAACTTCAATCTTCTCAATAAACAAATAAATATTACTAGGAAGACTTTTGTTCCTGAAAACATATTTTGAAGCTTTGCAGAGTTGCTATCAATTGGATTAAAACCACCTTATATCTTAAGAGAATTCTGTGAATGCGCAACATGACTTTTTCAATTATTTCAAGCATTTCATGTATTTTCATCAGAAATGTTACAAATGTCACAATCCAAATAAAAAAGAAAATCATTTAGAAAAATGTTAAAGAAAAGAAGCACTAAATAGAGCCTTGAGGTATTCCTAAGATGAAGTTCAACCATTGGCTGAAAGTAGAAGCCAGCTTTAGACTTGTTTTCCTTAAGCAGAAGTAGCTTTTTACGAGGTTCAGGCTTTTGTGTGAGAAACCGTCTGCGAATTTAGCTAGAAATTAGTCGTAATGGATACCATCTTAAGCTTTAGGCAAAATCCATTAGAATCATTCCAGCAGCCCCTTTAGTGTCAAGAAAACTTTGCCATTTCTGAATTATTCGAACCATAAGTATGCTCCGTAGCGCCGAAGTAACAACAGGACCTTGTATGTATTGTAAGTAAAACCATCATAATCTGATCCATAAACTTCAAAGGCAAAATTTCCGTGAAGACAGCATTGCTTATCCAACCATTGAGACTATGGTTTACAACGATTACCCGGCCCGGAGGCCTGATTGTTTTTCCCTGGACACGATGTTCGGCCCCCCAACCTACAAATTTCTACTCGGGGGTAGAACTTTCTCGTTTATCTGTAGAGGCACTTGAATGATCGATGGTTGGGATAGGACTTTTTGTTGGGGAAAACATCTCAGAAATCTTCGCAATACAGCATTGTTTAATGCAAGGACGAATAACCGTATATTAAACCACTGAACCCTTGTTTTCCCATCCTAATACTTGATGCAGTGAATTTCATCGGCTTTCTCGGAGTTAAATAGACGATTTGTTCCCCCGAGAATATTGCAGAGGAAAGCAATTACATTTTGTTCACGGATAATAAGGCTAGAATTATGACCGTGCCTAGCTCAATTTTCCAACAAAACCGACAGCTAAGTCTTTCTTGGGGAACTTGATTGTTGGTTTTGCGCCAATGCTATAAATGACTTTGAGGCATTGACTTCTTTCATATCCCCAGAGTCGAGTCTACCTCTGAGCTTTGGAGCGGTGATCCATCTCTGATTTTTGTTCAGATAATCTTCCATGCGACCGACGGTAGACGAATGAGTATTTTGATTGAACACCCGAGCGTAGAGCAATACTATACCAATTAGGCTAAGGAAGTCGCCAAGGGGCATACGTTCGCACACCGCATCATGCTCGTCAGGAATCCATACTCACGCTCAAGGTCAATTGCATTACCAACCCATCCCTTGGAAGAAACTTCGCATGCTAGATAATCTGCTCGTATATACAAATGGTGATTTTCGCCTGTTCCTGCTGTGATGTCTTGCCTGTTCTATAATTCAGACTCAACCGAGCCGCCTTCCATACGCCTCTGTATTTCATAGGGATCGGCTTTGTATCTTCCCTACCGAGTCACTTACCTAAACGATAAGCTGTCTCACCACCCTTATAGTGGATGGTTTTGAGAAATTCGCCTTTTAGCCGATCTTCTTGCTCTTTTTTATTATTCCATGCAGCTCCCGTTTCTTCTTTGAATGCTTCGTCTATCACTCTGTATGCATATTGCGAACTTCATGGCGAATCATCGTTCGCCACGAACTTCTAGCAGTGCAGTTAGTGTCAATGTCTTGTGGTCAAAAAAATGGTTCTAACAGTGAATGCGATCTTTATCGCCTCCATTCTTTGCTCAACGGTCTTTTGCACTGCAGTAGCCTGAATTACTTTTGTGCCACATGAGGGATAATGGATTTTTAGCTGTTGTTCGGGATGTCTTCACAGGCATGGTTATTATGACAAGGCATAAATACCTTTGTGTGAGTATTTTAATTTTTGCTATCCCATAAGTTGATACCCAGATCATCGACAGCAATCAACTTAAAATTTAGGGCAATCGCAAGGGCTAATATGTCCCCACGTGAGCAAATTGTACTTGCGTGCCTTTCTCGAAGCATTCTAGTATTCGCCTGCGCTTGGGCGTCAACCCAGTACATTTTCAAGTCATATTTACCTGGAAATGGCTGACGACGTAGCGAACGAAACAATTTGTGAACTCGTTTTCCTTTTCTGGTTCTAACATTGGCCCTGGCCTCTTCATATAAGAATGTGGATGTATCTGGTGGTCTGCAAAAAGTTTTGATGAGAAATTTTTTCGAGTTTTTAAGTATAATTTCTTTGCATATGCATTCGATTACGTCACTTTCTTGGTATATTCTTTTTATACACTGCAGTGTATCTTTCAGGTAAATAGCTACTCACCTCCTTTACCATTTTTACGAGAGTTTTGGATAAATTTGTAACCAGGAATGTCATAAAAAACATGGTTATCGTTAAAACAAATTTGTAAAACATGAGTTTCTAAGAGAGTCATTACATTTATTTTAGGGAAGCTCTGAAAAAGCTAGCAAATTCAGGAAGTTTTATAACAGTTCTAACTCGTTTTGATGATAAATTTTCATTCTACGCAGGTTTTATAGCGTTTCCAATTCTGGCAAAAACTCAAATTCGTCCAGGGTTAACCTTTATGTTTTCACTTAGAAGAATAAGTAATAATTTCTACAAAGTAAGCATGTAATAAAGTTATCGTTTTCGTCTTGGCAAACGTTTGTCTTTCTAAGTGTGAGGCTCCGTCGGGTTGCATGTATTTCTTCTTCTCAATACAAAAACATCTTAAGACAATGCACATTATTAGAAAGCTATCTATGTTCTTGAAAATATTTATTTTTGATAAAATGTTAATTTTTTTTAATTAGTGGGCTGCGCAATTAAATACAAGATTTATAACAAAATCGGTTCGAATGGTGCAAGCAGTCAAGCGTTAGGAAGTGCCTGAATTCAAGTAAATCGGTTACGATGTTAATGTAGCGTCACAAATACTCATTTTGTTAAAACCATACAAAATGCAAAAAAATTGTTAGAACTTGACGTCTGCTATGTTGAAGTCCCTGAAGTTTATGTAGATTTGCTTGGGTTTACGACTATAAAGGTTTTGTCCATTTTAAGTGTTTCGCAAAGAACAGAATGGAGAAGAATGCACCATTTCAACATTACAAAATTAAATTTTTCTGATAATACATATCAATATCACTTGATTCGATGTGAGCGTATATCACATGGATTCCTGAATTTTGGTGAAAAATGATAATTAAAATTCTAAAAATTGATAGCATTGCAGCTCATAGGATGCATCCTACAGCATCAATTAATCGTGTAGACAGGGTCGATGTAGACAGGAGGAAAAAAAAACAGCCTTCACAGAAGAATTTATAAGCCAATCAATCATATTAGCCCTAAATTAATTCAAGACATTTTCTGTATGAAATGTGTACCGTATAACCTTAGAAGTACCTTTGTATTAAATCTTCCTGCAGCTCTTTCCACAACCTATGGAACAAACTTATTCCAGTTTAAAGGCAATCTTATTTAGAACACACTCCCAAATTTTATCAAAACTTCTCCCTCTTTGCAAATCTTTAAACGTCGAATTAAAGAGTGGAAAGGAGAAAATTTTTCATGTAAATGTTGATTTTAATGTTTATTTTGTTAGATTAATTAGAATAAACTTTGATTCTGTGATTAAAGATGCAACACTCTCGAGAGATTGGCAAGTTAGTTTAGTTGGCAGATTAACTAAAATTACAGTTTAGTATATTTAAACTGTGGTAATAAATTAAATCCTATAAAGTAGGTATAAAATATGTTTTAATAATAATTTTTTTCACTTCCCTCCAAGTGAAAAATATTTATCTGGTGATGATAATTGGTATAATAAGGATATAATAAGGATCTTTAAAAAAATTTTAACGATACTTACATGTATTTTATAAATTTTTTAATCAAGCATTTTCATTGGTCGCCGCTATGGCAACTGCCATCAAAGCATGAGAGAGGAACGGAAATTGATGCCCCGGTCCTCTAAATTATTATTGTCTTTTTCTTTTAATTTATGCCGCGATGTGGGAGCCGAACTTGGAACCTTTCGAAATGTAGTTCGACGCCCATGATAAATTTACCAATTTTCTACTGAATAAATAAAAACGTCAACATAACAAAAATTATTAAATTAATAAAATTTTAAATTATTTTGAAGATATAAAGGAAAATTACATGTTTTAAATGTGCCATACGTAACTATAATATCATCAATAGACCTGTTTCACACCATAGCACAAAACTTCAAACACTTATAACTTGAAAACCGCATAAGCTTCTTCGCTGAAATAAAAAGGATTCTTAAACAGAGAACAACATGACAAAATACCTTAAAAATGTATACCTGAGTATAATAATAATCTAATAAGTTCAGTTGCTTTCCATCGTTTCAATTTTACTAGTTAACGTGGTTGACAAACAAAGTCTGGTGGAAATTTGCCATATCAATCATTTTATCAGATATCTCATTTCGCTGCATTTTTCATGATTTGCAACCTCGATTGCCAGTTTGTAGAAAGTTAAGTACACGTTGGAAAATTCTTTGTTGGTGGATAATTTGAATCATCAAAACATTCATCTGTCCGCAGTTGACAGTCCTGTTCAAGAAGTATTACCCTTCCATTTTCGTATGTGCCACGAACAATGTACCGTTCACAATCATGATATGCATTATGACTTTAAACACATTTTAAGAATGCTCGTGCTCGAGACCCAGAAAATTGCAACAGGGGTAATCCATCTATATTTATCGCCAGTTCAATACTATTGCTGTTAAAAGAGTTGTGATTTATAATTCGTTGAATTCCTTTAGCTATCCCCATGAAATAAAGTCCTGCATAAACTTTTTATTGAACATTGACCACTATAGGAGTTGTTAATAATGTTCGGATATCTCTAGGGAGATCATGTCCATGATTAGAGAGAGCAACAAGACGATCATTGGTAGAATTTCTTGTACATTTATGTTTAACAGCACAGTAAGTTTAATCTTCCATTAAATTTTGTTGATGATCACTTTTACTATCACTAAACTCAGAAGATGACAAATAACTGGAACTTTTTTCACTGCTGCTCGCAGCAACATGAATATCGAAAGTGCAACATCATCAAGTTCGCCTCCAGTCCTTCTATTTCTATTTGTGTTGTTATTTAAATTCACAAACGATGTTACTAGTTTTTACTTTTATCGGGCCACCAATAAACATTCTATAAATATAAATATAAATGTAATATAATATAAATACTATTCTGGGGTAAAATCGGGCATAGTATTCTTTCATCTTAAAAATACTCATAATCCTTGTGACAGTCTTTCTTCAATGGACTTTAGACACAAAAATGAGTTGTTTACCATCAAATGTGTCTTTGCATAGTGTCTTTCAGAAGAATGCTTTTCAAAATAACTAATTTCTTAGCACACATAGAAATCATTTTTGAATTCTTAGATCAAACAAAACAAAGGGGATTTTTTATAATAAATACAACTGATCCAGACCAAAAAATTTTGACACCATGGGTTTCAATGTTATCTCATCTCCGTTGTAGTACCTAAAGCTGCTCGCAATTACCCCTTCGTATTTTGTCTGTTTAGGGATAACTACGAGACATCCCGTAATTATCCCAGGGATAATTTTAAGACTGGGGTAATTACGGCACAATAATATATATGGATGATAACGCGGGTTAGAAAATCCATTTGAATGTGCTAACACATGAAAGAATAAAACGTGATAATAATAAAACAGTACATTAATACAGTAGTGCAGTAAGTTAATGATAAATTCTTTGCATATATCGATGATCACTTGTAAAACCTATCGATGCCTGCTTATTCAATTTTTAAACCCTAATGGACCCCACATTTAATGACAAAAATAACTGAATATTTTAAAGAGAACCTACTGTTTAATGTCCTTAACCTATTTATATGTTAAGTTATTAATACCGCAAGGTTTTATAATGGTTTTAAGTTGGCGCCAAAAAAATCTGAACAAATAAGAAGTGTCACAATATGGTAAAAAACATAACACAACGTATACATATGGAACGCCATTACTGCTTAAGGTTGTATCCCCCTAGAAAATGACGAAATTTTCAAATTTTAAAAAATAACTTTTTTGGATAGTTTCAACACTGCTAAATCAGGTCTGACAAA
>JAUZNK010049821.1:0-16069 GCA_035046665.1 Euphysa ruthae
TATAATGTATATGTATACGTACATATGTACATATTTGTTAACCTTTAAGGGTATATTTTTAGATTTAATAATGAGTAAGTGTACAGAAAAAGAAATTCTTTTGATGAGAATTGCCTCATTAAAAGGTAAGTGTCTATCTTCAAATAAATCGTTTATCTAACTACTTATTTTATCTAGGAAATTTTCTTTTCCCTTTTTTTTTGTCTTATATATCATAAAAGATTTTTGTTTAGCCATTAATAGATTTTGTTTGGGTGCCTTATTTATCTATATAAATTGACACAGTGGTTCATCATATAAATAAGATCAAAACACAAATTTGGTTTGCAAGATAAATATTTGGCAAGGGGTCAGTTGCTAATTTAAGATTTGTCTTTTTCAACATGGTACTTTTGGTGAAATGTTGAGAGCCATTTTCATGTGAAAATTGTAGAATTGAGAATAAAGATTTTACAACTTTCAGATTTATAAAATTTCAGTCAAATTTGTGGAATAAAAAATTTAAAAGTTGATATTTTGCTGATTAATCAGTACTTAGCCACATAAAGCTATATTTTATTCAAGCTATATATTTTATATTTTAATGGAAGAATATGACACATTTAAGAATTAATTCAAGATTTTTGGCTCATTTTAAAAAAAGTTAAATAAATGGATGCAATAAAACATAAAATTGTATTTTTATATTTAAAGATCTTTTCCACTCTGTCGGGGAATTATTTTGTTCTCCTAATATTTTCATTTTATTTTACAGACATTTCGGAGAAAGCGAAAGAAACTACGTCGAAGATAAAAAGTACATTGAGAAATAAATCTAGGTAAACTTGTTGAGAAATCAAACAGTGTTATTTCACTTATTAAACTTTTTCCAAAACTTATGAGTTAAGTTGTGCAGAAGCCCATCTGGTGCTTTTTTCAAAGTTGCCCTATAAATATATTATGAACCTTCGCTTGGATCCTATTTCTTGTCATGATAGCAAGAGAAAATTCTAATTCAACTCTTAAAAAGAAGATCAGGTTTTTGGATAAATTTCAGCAAACTTGTTTACTAAATTTATTCATAAAAATATTTTAGATATAATTTTTCTTTTGATTTCTAAAACAGATTATTTTTTATGTCGAAAATTATTTCATATCAAAAATTTTGCTTTGGTAAATATGGAATTGCTTATTTTAGTTATTGGTGATAAATCATTTTGTAAAATTACAGAAACCAATCTCTTTATGAAGTGCATAACCTCATAGTTAGAAACATTGTATTGCGTACCTTAAATATTATATTGCAATATGGTATTGCGTACTGTAGGCATTGTATCGCATACTGTAAATGTTCTATCATGTATTGTAAACATTGTATCGTGTACTGCAAAAATTGTATCGTGTATTGTAAACATTGTATCGCGTACTGTAAACATTGTATCGTGTAATATAAACATTGTTTCGTTTACTATAAGCATTGTATCGCATACTGTAAACATTTAGTTTAGTACTGTAAACATTTATCTCATACTGTAAACATTGTATAGCGTATCTTAAACATTGTATTGCATATTGTAAACATTTATTGTGTACTATAAACATTGTATCGCATACTGTAAAGATTATATCGCACTCTGTAAACATTTTGTTGAGTACTGTATAGATTTTATGTCGTACTGTAAAAATTCTATTGCGTATTTTAAGCATTGTATCACGTGTTGTTAACATTCTATTGCGTACTGTAAACATCGCATCGCGTACTGCAAACTATCGAATACTGTAAATAAAATATATCATGTCATATGATTCAAAACACTTTAAGATTTAATATCCAAGTTCAAAATAGCGCTAAAAATAGGTTATTTTTAGAAACGGATTTATTTGATTATAAAAGTAATCTGTATGGTTTGCTTTGTCTTTTTTTTTAAATTGTTAGACTAACATCTTCAATATAATTTGATAGTAAGTTATTAATTTTTCAATTTTAAATAGTTGTCAATTTTTTTTACTAACTAATAAAATAAGTGAAAAAATTGGCCTGCTAAAATTTTTTCTTTCCACTAGTTTGTTAAAATGGCATTAGGCTTCTTCTTTTTTTTTTTCTTTTTTTAATTTTTACTAATTTACAAAATTTTACATATTTTGCTGCTTTTTGCAAATATTTCATCTTCAAAGTTTTTTTTAACTGTGAAGTGGAAGAGTGTTTAACAGGTGTTCGATTTACACACTTTTTGACATTGTGATTATGTAAGAAAAAGCCTGATGATCGTGTCCTCCACTAAACATATAATGTGCTCATCAAAGTATTAGAATGCCTAAAAACTTATATTTAAAATATATTTTTAGATTTAGAAAAAGCTAGAGGTACGATTTACCTGTATTGGTTTTTTTTATAGTTGATTACGTTTTCAATAATAAGATAATAAACTTATTATTTTCTATTTTAGGTTAGAATCGGATAAATTTACTGCTCTTGAATGTAATACTCCAATGAAAACAAAGGTTTTATATGAAAGACCCAAAGTTAATAAGACTAAATCATTCTATAAGAAACACTCACTCAATGAAACAAAACTTCTGTATGAAAGACCCACATTTACTAAGAATAAGGTTTTCTATGAAAGGCCCAAGCTCACTAAACATAAAATTGTTAATGTAAAATCAACATACCAGTGCTGTGACCCAAGATATGTTAGGAAGCCAAATTATAGTTTTGATATGGGAAATTTTCAAGGTAAATATAGTTGGAAAAAGATTGACACATCAATTAAAACGGATATCAGGAAATCGAACTTACTTTCTTTAGGCAGCATTCAAAGCAAATATAAAATGGTAAAAAATGTTTCATCTTCATCATCAAGTGATAAAATTTCATACATTCAAAATACTTCTAATCATGATAAGAAAAGAAATATCTCACCAGCAACTGGATACAATTTAAGAAATATCTCACCAGCAGGTGGATATGATTTAAGTCTTCAAGCTTCTCAAATACCAATAAGTCAAATCAATGAAAATGAAAATAAGTCCAAATACTGTACAAAATTTTCCACTGCATCAAGTTCTTCATTCATTACAACTAAAACACCATTTAACAGTGCTATGAATTTATCGAGTAAAAATAGCGTTAATGTCTCACAGAAAAAATTAAAATGTGTAGCTTCAAATTATGTAGATCCTCCAAATAAGATTGTATGGGTTAGAACAACAGCAAAGCGCCTACCAGATTACTATAGTAAAGAATCTAGACAAAAAATTCTTTCTAAAAAATCAAACATAGCACCAAAGTATAAATTTGTAAGGACTGGACTTAGTCAAGTAGTGATGAAAAGCTCTTCGCCAAAGTTTAGCAATAGTCTAATGAGATCATTCTCTTCAAGGAGAAGAAGGAGTTTGAATAAAATAGTTTTACCTCAACGTTGTTTCCTTCAAAAAGATACTTTTACTGTCAAAAGGTATAAAATAATCAAGAGAAATGAAATTCAAAAGAAAGTGGCAGTGGTAAATTTTTATTTATGTTTGTTATGCCTTTCTTACTACTCAATTAAAGATTATTTTCCTAGTTCTTTTGCAACATTTAACCTACATGGTTTATAAATTTTAAGAAATTAACATGGCATTGTTTTTGAGCTGTAAGACAAGTGCAAATTTACATAGCATTCCTTGTGAATAGCATGGTCAATTTGTGTGAAGTTTTGTTTGAAAATATAGGGTAATTTAGATGACATAAAGGTAATTTTTAGTATAGTTATACCCGGATAACTCAGTTGGTTGAGCATATGCCTACCAACCACAGGAACATGGGTGCCAATCCGCTATCACCCACTCAGCGTATGAGTAACATTTTGATGCGTTAAGTTTGGAGTTTTGACTCTTTTTTAGCTTCCTGCCTAACTTCCTAGTCGCTTCTAGTCTTGCATTAAGCGGCTTATTTAAAATAAAGAATAGTTAAAGAACAAGATAAGCACCTTTTGACTAAACTGTTTTATGGTCTTTTATTTTTATTTTTTGCACTTTTGCTAATTTCATATAAAATTAGAGCGTCATGTATGATATATTTTTAACCATGTGCCCATCAAATTTTTTTGTGTTTAGGTGGTGGGCCCAAATTATAGGTCTAAAAACAGCATTTTTAAATCTGTTGAAATAATTTTCTCTTTGTTGGTTTTGTTTGTTTTTTTAAATACCTGACCCTAATATGATTATTTTTTACCAAAAATGACAGTTACGTAAGTTATGTTATCTGAGTTTTTTTAAATTTTGCAAGAAGTTTGAGAATATTTTTATTATAATTCAAAGTTGTCTTTTGACACATATACATGACTTCTCGTCAAATAATCTAATTTTTTGGTACTGCGTCTAAATATGGTAATATTTCACTAAAGATGAAGATTTTGAAATTTTGAGTGAAGTTTCATAATCATAAAGGGTATCTTTTAGACCCTTTCTTAATACTCTCGTTTTTCTGTATTAGACCCAAAATTGGCCACATATTTACTGAAAATAGATTTTAAGAATTTTCTTGAAATCATACATTTTTTTTTTTTTTTTTTTTTTTTTTTTTTGAATAAGGTAATTAAGAAATATGACCACCTGTTAAACCACTGTTTTTTGCTTAAAATCTGGACATTGCTTTTTTTTAAATTTTCCATAAAATTGTAGGCCTCAATTATTATTTTAACCGAGAATTTAATTTTCTTACTTTTCTCAAGAAATTGGTTTTCCTTTAATAATATTTTCCATGATGTTAGAGGGTGTTTTTCAGTTGTTTGAAATTCATGTAGTATGAGTGGATGAAGCCAAAATTGAAAAAAAAAAACAAAAAATTCAAAGAAAAATAAACATTAATATTAGATGTTATGACAAAAAAAGTGGTGATTTGGTTTTTTAATTTGTTTTTCATTAGGTGCGTGATCAAAGTCAATCAGAGAGAGGCTTGATATTAACAAAACATGGTTGCAATTATCAATTAACAAATAACCTTAAATCATTAAGAAGATTGGATTTACCTAAACGTATGTTTTTTTTTAAAGTTTTTTTTTAATGAACTTTTTAGTATGTTTAAACAATGATCAAAACAATGATCTCTGGAGTAAGATATAATAAAAACAAAAATCTTAAAAAGTCTAGTGTCCAACAGAAATTTATATTTTCAGAATCAGTTTGTATGACATAATTATATTTATTATCCAATTTTTTTTTTTTTAAAGAATACTTTTCACACCCTTAGTGGACTTATTCTCAGACCATTACAAAAATTTTAACCATTGGGGCAGAACAGTTTGAAAAATTAAAAAACTCATTATGAAAGAGATTGTGTAGGATTTTCTAAATTTCAAAGTAAAGGGAATTTTAAATCTTTTTTTACTCTCTTTATTTTTTAGTTTTTAAGCTTGGATGAAACCTTTTAAGCATATAACATCCAACAGTAGTGCTTTTTAATTTCGGTACTGGAAATCTAGTAAACAAAAAGAGCGGGCATCGTCAATTAAGGGTATGGAGGAGAAGATGAATTTAAAAGAAATTTTGTTGTTTCGAACCTTTTTTTAATTTCCATGATTTGGTGTCAAACAATTTTTGAAGTACTTTTATAGGTAACAAATTGAATTACAGGGTATTAAGGCCTTAGAAATAGTGTATTGTATTTAAGTATTTTCAGATGATAAAAATAAATATGACAGTACCACCTTAACGTTTTTAATGAAGATTGATAGAATGATTTAATGATGGTACCTATCAAGAATGTATAATTTATAATCTTTTCAAATTTTGATTGTTTTTGACTAATTGAGTTAAATTTTGTCTACAATAAAAATAAAATATAAGCATTTTCTATGTTCTGCTGGATTGAAAATATTGCTTATGAGTATCTTGGACTGTTTAGAAATATTTGAAAATTTGTTTTTTTTTTTTTCTTATAATAGATTTTCAGACCATGGGTTTTTATTCTGAATACATGAAGTTAGGTTATCTTAATATCAACGTTATTTTTGAAAATGTTTTTAAATGCTTCTGAAGGTTCAGATGTGTTAAAATAATTTGCCTGATTTTTTTGGATTATAAAACTTAATTTAGATAAACATACATCAACAAAACCTGCTAATCCCCATAAATATCGAAAATTGCTTAGTCAAACATCGTCATCAAAAAGATTTGTTGCAAGGTAAGTACAGTGCCATACTTACCCTTAGTTTGTGTGCTATCGTTTAAAAGCTCGCCATTAAATTCAAAATATCCGGTTAGTGGGACATGATAATCCATTGAGCAGGCTTTCTAGAATTTTTATATCTATTGAAGAAATATTTAATGCTTGTTTAGAGTCTAATTTTTTGAAATATTTGGCTAAAACCATAAAGATGCCAAAAATAAACCATGAATATGGCTTAAGGTCCTTACTTTCCTTATGCTGGTGAACTGGTAGCAAACTACATCTAAGTTCAGCACTGAAGTTTTTCCATTATTTTTGAGTACTAATTTCTTTAATGCTATTTAATTATGATCTTTAAACCAAAATTATATAGATTTTAAATTATAAACATAATTAGCAGTTTCCAATGCCCACTACCTTTTCTCTAAAAAGATTTTTGACCTAGTATATATATTTGATCTTGTCTAGAGAAACCAGTTCAGCTTGAATTTTTAACATTGTTATTCAAAATTTGTTTCTATAATGAAATAATTTTTGATCTACTGAGCAAGTAATATGGAACTCTTGCTTCAAGTAACATTTGATATGTTGTACCATTTGATATATAGTAATTTTGAGGTTTGAGAAAAGTATGGCCGACATTTTTATGCTAAGGAAAATATATAGGTAAATTAAATACTGTATAGAAAAACATGAATATTAATTATGATATGTAGTGAATATTTGGTACTTATTCTTTTCAGTCGATTGCTTAAGAAGACAATCAGTCGTACAAATCAAATAAAGAAAGGAAACAAACCATATTGTTTATTCTACAATCGGTTTGGTGAGTTTCTTTACAAAAATTGTTTCTTTCTCACTTTCACTTACTAGTGGTTTTAGATTTTTGAAAAATTTTTTTTATTTTTCAATGTTTTGATGATACTATCATGTTTATAGCTGAGTTCTATACTTGTTTTAGTAGCTGAAGTCTTAACTTTCTCACATCTTTTTAAAGTAAATTTAGTACGTCTCCGCTTTCCAATTTATCTGTTATTGCTGTTCCATACTTGTAAAGTAAATCTTTGTTGACATTTTCTTCACAAACAGGCCTGCAATATTTCTTAACAAACAGTTCTCGGTAAATAGCAATATTTGTTGTAAATGTATAAGATCTTTTTCTGTGTCTTCAATATCATGTGCAATTCTTGTTTTTGTAACACCTTTGTTTCATAAAATTCATTAGTCAATTTCTGACTTTTTGTTTTAAGTAGAATATATTGGCATTGAAAACAACCATACTGTTCTGTGAACTTCATTAAAACCTGTGCCTCATGTAAGCCGGAGGGCTTACATGATGTACAATGTACATCAGTTCTGATAGCAAAAAAAGTCACAAATACCACAAATTGAGGACATTTTAAAATCTGAACTAGAAGAGTTTTTCTCAATACAAACCAACAATATAAACATGTAAACATTACAACAAATGATTCACCCCTAAAGTTTACAGCCAAATTAAAAACAAGATTTCAAATTTAATCTATAAACTATCTATAAACCTCCAGTCAATGCTTACTTGTTTTGTTTTTTCAGGAAAATGTAAACGTACTAGTGAGTGTCGGTTCATTCACGATCCTGAAAAAGTGGCTGTTTGTACGAGGTGATACTATTTTTATTATTAAATACTAGAGTTATTGGTTTTATAATGTAGTCTACTTTAATAAGATAAGAAATTTAACAAATAGGGCAGCAAGATTTTTAATGAACCCAGCCTGTTTGTTTTAAAGATAGCCGTGAACTTGATAAACATGATACTACATGTTTTCATTAAATCATAAAACTTGATAGATAAACCAGCAATCATTTTTTCTGCCTGGTTAAGCTTTGTATCTAAACGGAACTCCAGGAAATAACAAAAACTATTTGTTTACATTTTTACTATGGCTAAACAGCTAGAAAACAAATGAAACAGGTTCTGTGAATGTCTGATTGTGATTTTGATAGGTTTTTTTACAATAAATGCAAAAGTACAGGATGCACATGATTCAATAAATTATATTTTTATCAATTAAGAACCAAAAAAGTTAGTATAATTTCTCTATCAATTAATTAACTATCCATTTATGATTTGTACCATTAGAGAAGTGATGTTTTTAAGTTAGTAGAAGCCTTAAATAAATCATTAATAGATATGGAAAAACAGTAAGGGTCCAAGTATAGAACATTGGGGAACACCAGAAACTATTGAAAGTGTTTGGATTTTTATGTCAGACATATTATTTCCTATCAGGTAAATAGAGTAGGTTTTAATCCATATAAAAATATTTCCTCTTATTCCATAGAAATAAAATTTTCTCAAAAAGTTACACTCCAAATATGCTGAAATTTTGTGTTAGGGAATATCATTTTTTATAAATTTGGTATGTCAGCCATTTTGAAATTGTTATTGAGCCCAGTCCCCATAAAGTGAGCATTTTAGAACTGAAAACAACATCCTTGAAATTTTATCGAGATGCATTCGTTATTTATCTTTTTGAATTTGGCAATTTACAGAAAAAAGGAATCTTACTACTGAACTTATTTAATCATGCTTTAAATAGATCAAAGAACCAGATATGGCAAAAAAATTTTCCAACTCTTTTAAAACTCTATAATCAATTTAAATTTGAGAGATTTGTTACAGTCTCTCTTAATAAAATATTTATTTCCAGTGAAATTTGTAAAGATGCTTAATTATTTTTTCCCCCTGGTAAATTCGTAATCTGGAAAGCAAATCTTTAATTCCAATTTTGCTTTTGTTTTTTCTTGCTACAGGTTTCTGCGTGGCACGTGTAAAGATGAAAAATGTTTGTTCTCTCACAAAGTTGATCCTAGTAAAGTTAGTTGATACTTAAATCGTTTTTGTTTGAAACCTACTCAAACCTTAAACAAGTAAAAGTGGCATAACACTGCATAATGCCTACATAGGATACTAATCGTAAAATTTTACATCATTATAATGTACTTTGTAATTTTTTTTTCAAAGTTAATTGCGCTAAAATTTTATAACATGCTGGTGTTCGTCATTTAGTATTTTTTCGCTTTTTTATGTAAACTTACATTATTCTTGCAGAGAAGTTATTCGTATTTTATCTCAGTATGATTTGATTCAATACTGTAAAGTTTAATTGTTTATAGGGGTTGTTAAATGGTGGTATAAGTGATTTATGAAGCGTTTTTTTTTTTTTTTTTTTTTTTGTGGTACTTCTTTTTAAATTATAGATGGCTGTCTGTTCTTACTTTTTATTGGGTAAGTGCACTCGTGGAGATTGCCCATACCGTCATGTCAATGTGAGCAGCTCAGCACCCTTATGTGAAGAGTTCTTAAAAGGGTATTGTTCTCAAGGAGAAAAGGTGTGTTTGACAAAAATCTTTCCTATCAATTTTTTCAAAGACGATAGTTGGTAGTACAGTTGTATTAAAGTAGGCTAGTTGTTCCTTTTTCATTAAAGGGTTGATATGAGATTTTTAATAAGAATTTCATTTTTTCATTTCATTCCAGCTATTTTTTATGTCAAATTTTCTTTAAACATAATTTTCTGGTATGAGTTTCCATACCTAGAAAAGTATGAGAGAGATTAAACTTGGTAAGTACTAGAATATTTGTTGTCATTTAAAGTTATAGGAGTGTTAGTTAACCAGCCATTAGATAATATTTAGCGCTAGGTTAGTGCATTTAGGGAATTTTACAGCTTGTTATTTATTTTTGTTTACTTTACTTAAAATGATAAAATAGACCAAACAAGAGTTTTTTGTTATTTAAGTATAGTATAATAAGTATAATAGTCTTTAATAAATTAAATAAATAATTTACCTGAGCCTAATTTATTTTAAAAAGTAGGATGCAGGTTTTGGAAAATAGTATCCAGTATCTGAAGATTCGTTGTGGAATGTATTTTGCTCAAACTCGGCATTAAAGATGCTGACAAAATTGATAATTATTTAGTCTGATGATTTTATTCTCTTTAGTGTACAAAAAAACATGTGCTCGATTGTGAAGAATTTGCTGCTTCTGGATCATGTAGCTTGGGTAAATCTTGTAAACTAACCCATCGAATCAAAAATAAGAGATCCAGAAGAAGAACAGTTTCAAACTCTGACAAACGACGACCACGCGGATTTTTAAGAACGAAAATGCAAGGGGACAGTGACTCATCCCATATTGTTGTTTCACCACTGAAAGATGGTTTGTTTGTTTTTTCAATGTCTTGTGTTTATTTAATTTTTATAATTCCTTATGTGTTAAATTGGAAAAATGGAGTTTTTTTCTACCCATTTATAAGCAGCAAATAACAATGATTCTTCAACATGGAAATGTTCCTATATTTTTGTTATAAATCTTTTGCTCATCGATCACTATTTCTTTCTTTAGATTTCAATCTGTCATGTCATGAAATTTTTGTAGGTATAGGAGTTAGTTTTTCAGCTGGGTAATATGAAGTTACGTCGAACGTTATTCTGCAAACTAATTGAACCATTAGTTTTTTGTTGTATGAAATTTATTTAGTAATTTTACTATATTAAATAGCATGCTTATATTAAAAAATTTTCTGTCCTTCAAATTTCACAAATTTCCTCTTTATGGTTGTTGCCACAAACCCACTTCCATAGGGAAGGACTCTAAAATTGGTGTGTTGATTTACTACTTGTGTACATTCTTTTTTAGGTAAATCTCATTTGGTTCCAAGTTTCATTAACAAGAACTTTGCTTCGTATGTTATAACTATTTTTCTTATATTTAGTTGTAGATACTGATATTATTTATGATTATTTTGACGTGTCGGCCGTGTTTAAATGTGATTTGATCCTGTCGAAATTTTTTATGTACAATATATTATTTTTGCTTGTAAACCATTTTTATAATTTGGCAGGGTCTAGTGGCACCTTCAAAGATGTTAAACTTTGTCTTAAAAATTATATTTCTGAATTTTCTATCGATTAAATTCTAATTCTGCTGTAGTTTTGCTTAATTTTTAAAAATATTGTTTCAGTTAATTTTAACGTGTCTTAGTCCTTAAGTCTGTGCGGCTAAAACAAACCAAACTCTTGATGTGGAAACCGTGTCTTTTTTATCATTTATTTCAACTTTTTATCTTGATATTTGGTAACTTTTTGCCTAACCTTTTTTAGCAACTCGAGTACAGACTCTTCTGATGCTAGAAATCAAGTGATACGGGATCTGTTTTCTACTGAAGCCGCTACAACATCCAATGCTGAATTGCAAGATAAGGCAGGTCCCTCTGGACTTTGTTCTGATGGTAACGAGTTCATTCCACTGTTAGATTATTCTTCGGATGAATCAGATACTGAAAACGAACCGCGATATACCAAGCAGCTATCGTTTAAAGAACAAGACTTCATATCGCTGGAATGAGAGAGGTTTGTATATTAATTCTATTTAAAGATTCAAATATATACCTTCTGTCCATGTCATTTACCCAAAATTCTGTCCATGTCATTTACCCAGAATTCTAAATCTTTACAAAATTTCTTTGAAAAAACTTTAAGGTTCTTGTTCGAAAGCACAAAGCAAGTTTTTTGTTTGCTTTTTTTTTTTTTTTGATTTCTCAGAAATTGGAAAAAGAAAGAATTTGACTAAAAAATTTTTCTATTTCCTTTATTATTTATAGAAAAAACTGAAAAGATTTCCATTATTTCAATTAAAATCCTTGCTCAGCGTTATTTTGATCCTCATGCAGGGAAGAAAAATATTTGCATGAATAAATACTTTTTGAATATTTTTATGATTTGCTTTATGTTGTGCTATGAGAAAGAATTTTTTAAAGCTCCGTTTTTCAGACAGACCAGGGTGAATTTATTGGTTTCTTACAATGGATTTTCTTAATTTACAAGAATTTCGGTGGGAGTTGAAAATTTCTCTAAATTTAATCTATTAATTTTTAAATTCTTCAAGACGTTACGTGACTATTTAACACTTTTACAAGGGTTTGTGATTATAAGGGTGTTGGTTATTTATTGGGATAAAAACTTTAGGGATTTAATTACTTCATTATGAAATTTTGCTATATATCTTAAAAACATTCAAAATATGAATAATTTATACTCCTAAAAGTAAAACCCATTAGAGCCCATTCCATTGATCTTAATTGTAAATTATTCTTTGTGTTTCCCAGTAGCAAAAATCCCATGTAATAAATTCATCTAAATCTTAAAAAAAAAAAAAAAAAAAAAGCCTTAACCTAAAGTGGCAGGGTAAGTAAAGATCTCTAAGTTGTAATTGTTAATTGTGATTTATTTGGTATTTATGTTCAAAAAATTGAATCAAATTTAAACGTTCTGAGTTGTTTAGCTTAATAATTTCAAACCCCTTTCTTTATTTATCCTAAGCTTATTTAGTGTTTTTTTGTTTTTTTTTTTTTTTTTTTTTTTTTTTTTTTTTTTTTTTTTTTTTTTTTTTTTACGTTTTTGCTTTATTGCTGTAATATTTTTCAAACTAACAACTTAAAAATTTATAACAACTCTAATATTTTGTGTTTATACTTTGTTTTATATGAATGAATTATTTATCAAATGATGTTTATTAAAAAGAAATAAAACATATCTACTTTGTATAAAAAGTCTATTTATTTATCTTTATCTTCAAAGTTTGTTATATCTATCCAGACCGAGGGTATAAATGTTTTTAATTTAAGAAACCGATTTATAACAAAATTAAAGTTATTATTTGCCAAAATTAAGAAAGGAATTTTACTCTCACAACCGTAGCAACAATATGGTCTAAAAGAAAAGTTTTTTTTGAAACATTCATAATTTTTCTGTTATTTTGCATAAAGTCATGCGTAATGCGAGAACGCTAAGTTTCAGATTTCTGAAAAATATTCTCATTTTTTGGTGCTGGGTCCGAATAGTAAAAACTGACTTGTTTATATTCGCTGAATATTTATTTTGAACTAACAATTTTATTTTGTTCTTTTTTGTTAGATTTGGTTTTTTTTTTTTTCAATGTAGATTGACAATATTATTTCCGGCAGGGAAAACAAATTAATTGAAAAAATTATATGTTAATAACACACTATTACCAGCAGGAATTGAAAAACATCGTCATTTTTAAAGAAATCATAATAATAATGCTGTTTTAGGTAGGACAGGCATTTGAAGAACCATTTTTAAATAAATAAATGCCGCCTAAACCAATACGGTGTAGTAGAATTAGGTGTGCGTCACTTTCTTATTGGTAGTTTTATATAAAGCCTTTATTGATTTTTTTGCTAAGAACTAAGGCTAACATTTCTAAAATAAAAAAATAGTTTAATACTAGAATTTAGGCATGCATAGATTTGGGAGACATATGTGGGGCGTCTTCTCTCGACGGTAATATGTATCCTTCCTTCAACAGTAAAAGTAACTGATGCAAAATTTTAACAAAACTTTATATGTAGTAGTTGTTTTATTGCACAACCATTCCCTCACCCTTGTTAATTTCAGTTGAGCTCTTATTAAGGTACACATGCTCATTCATTTGTCCTTTCGCTCAAAATCTCAAAATTTGTCATGTGCTAATAGAGTTAAAATATGCTTATTTGACGGCATTATTTGATTGGCAACGTTTGTGAAAAAGAAAAGAGTTGATATCTAGAAACAAAAAAAATGTTGATATCTCGAAAGAAAAAATGAGTTGATATCTAGAAAGAAAAAAGAGATCGTATCTAGAAATGAAAAAGAGTTGATATCTAAAAAGAAAAAAGAGTTGATATAAAACAACCCAAATGAGTGCGGAATTCTCACTTTCATCCCTTAGATCTAGCAGAGGAAAAAAAAATTTAATTTCTAATCTAAGTCTGTAAGTCAAAAAATAAACCTTAAGTTGAATATACCAAGTAAGAAAAAGAGATTTCAAAAATTTAAAAAGCCGAAATCGCTTTACGCCCAAAATGCAAAATTTCGAAACAATAAAAATTAGTTTCCGAATAACTGACCTAGCACTGTTATATATTTCATTGAAATTTTGAGTCCATCTTATGATTATTATTCATGCGTGAAATTAAGAAATTTCGCGTTGCGAAAGGTAACTCATTAAAAAGTTTTTTTCTTCCAACTATAAAAAATCATAAGAACTTGAAATTCGAGAAATGTTCGTCAATCTTCATCTGCTCCTGGAAGAAAGCCTGGCATCTTATTTACCTCGCCTGAAACTGTTGAATTTGCAAAGCAAGGTATTAGACTCGGCTTACGTGATATAATATTTGCTGGGAGTGTCACTGGTATTTCGCATCACCCGGTTTGGAAAGATAAAGGTATATATGAACTTTTAGTCTGTTATCTTAGCCTTAACAGATTGAAGCAAGCTACAAACCCAGAAGTTGGCCTTGATATCTATGTAAAACTTATATCCAATCTTAATAATGACGGGTTTCACGTGTAATATATAGAATCACGTATTTCAAAAATTAAACCATTCTCCACTTAGAATAATCAATTCTAAATCTAATACATATACACCAGTTGGATTCACATAATCAATTCTAAATCGAATACAATTACCAGTTGGATTCATTTAACTAATTCAAAATCGAATACAATTACACTAGTTGGATTCACATAATCAATTCTAAATCAAATAAAATTACACCAGTTGGATTCACTTGGAAATTCAGAAAAAAATTAAGTTATGAAGTTTTTCTTATAAAAGATGCAAACATTAAGAGGTAGCATTTACCATTTGTTTTAAATGCAGAAACTTTAACGATGAATGGCATAAAACTATACCATGCGAACATAGTATGTAGTAAATTTCATCGTTTTTTTCTTTGTTTTTTTTTTTTTTTTTTTTTCAGATATTTTAGTTTAAAAGGTCAATTTTTAAAATTGAATCTCTTTTATCACCCTTTTTATCAAAAAAAAAATAAAATAAGTTGTAATGATTGATTGCAATAACGTCAATATTCTAAAAGCTAAAGTATTTAAAGTTGCAGTACTCGTTTTTTTTTCTCTTCTAAAAACATTTTTAGCGCCTATCCCCTAAACTTAAATTTTTACAATGCGTGAACACGATTTTTAAATTAGAACAAATTTAAAAGTTTATTTTTAGAAATATTTTCATGAAAAAAAATTTATGCACGTAAAAATTATTAATACAATAATGATTACTCAGTGAAAACAAATTTCATATTTTAACAGTTCATGGTTTTACTCTAAGTGTCTACCAATACAGAAAAAAATATATACAGGAAATAAGTAGGAAAAATAAGGCTGACGAAAGGTAAGTGTGTATTGTAGTCAAAATTATTGTCACCTTCATAATATGAGACGAATTTTGAATTACATTTTATGAATTGTGAAGAATCAGCTGTGACTTCAGATTAAAAAAAAATTTAATACTTCGTGATACAGCACATTACTATTGTTTACATTCTTTAATTGTTCCACATAAAGTTGTCAGTTTTTATTTCTATTACGGAATGAATTTTATTGCGAGAACTTCTGATGCGGTAAATGAAACATTTTCTTTTAATTTTTGCTTATATTGTTTTTTTCTTATATTTTTTCTTTGTAATGGCTTGAAACCTTCGCGAATATCCCGATTTGGTTGAGAGTCCTTTTGCTTTTTTGCACCAGTACGACTGTTTCATTGGTTTTCTCTATGTGTGGTGGAATTTTCTGAAAACGCTTAAGTAATAAAAAAGCCGAGTATTTTCACATTGGTAGGTTCAGTGTAACGCTCTTTAAGTAAATTTATATATCGCTAAGCTAGAGGGGCAATTCTTTAAATTTTAAAGTAAATTCTAAAGTAAATATCATGCTGAAAAACACAGTGTGTATAATTTTCATCCCAATTTGAACGAAAGTCGATCACCTGAAATTCCCTGAAAATAATCTAATATGCATAGAATCACCTCGATTCAAAGAATTCAAATAATTCAAAGAACTGTTTTATTAATTAATTTATGCTACATTTATATA
>JAUZNK010049832.1:0-16069 GCA_035046665.1 Euphysa ruthae
TATATATATGTATATATAATTTTTATTTTTTTAAAAATCAACATATAAAGAATTGTGGAACTAATAAGAATTTTTTTATTTTGACAGTAATTGTGAAATTGATTTTTATTTTGAATTGAATTTTAAAGAAGCATATTTGATATGCATTCAGGATAAATTTTATTTTATTTCATAGAGACGTATTTGGTATGCATTCCGGATAAATATATATTTTTTTAGGCTGCCCTTAAAGATTTGATATCAGAAAGCAACTTGCATGAAAAATTATTGAAAAGGCAAGTTTTAAGGTATTTTATTTTTTTTATAAAACCATATCTATGTATGGACATCTCATCAATAGTGTAAAAAAAAATAGTCTATAATTTTTATTTAAACTAATTTTCATTTTCATTTTCTTTTTATTAGTTAGAATTTCAGTTTGATGAAACTTTCTAATTTTGTGTTTTTAAAAACTATTTCCTTCTTCCATTTTAATTCTTTTAGACCAACGCGGTGAATGTCCTTTAAATTCAATGTTGTTCGTCCTTTTGTGCTAGATCTCAATATCTGCTCTGTACTTTTCTCTAATTCTTTACACGCAATCAAGAATATTTTAATTGAGCCGTATTTGAAAAAAAAATTTCTTAAGTAGCCCAAGTAAGTAAACAAGCCAAAAATATGTATTTTTTAGTTTTTCTCTGTTTATTAACTTCATTATTTTTTTGCATGAACGCAGATCTGAAGGAAAGGAAATGGTCTGTTCCAGATTTTCTAGAAATATATTTTTCTCAATATAATCTGTGTAAACAAGGCAAATATCACCATCTTAACGTTTTTTTGATATACTTTAACTCATTTTTTTTTTTTACCTTTTTGCATTAAACTAAGAGTTTACAAGATTGATGAAATTAGATTTTCAAAAAAAAGCATACTCTCTAATTCAGTTTTAGGGTAAACAAGGCAAAATTAGACCAAAATCTGTATTTTCATTTTTCTCTAAATTGTGTTTTTTGCATGAAGTTTGAAGTAAAAGAAAGGAAATAGAAACCTGTTAGAGATTTTATCAAAAACAAAAAAAATGTTATTGTCAAAAATAAACCAAAAAATCTGTAATTTGTTATTTTTCTCAAAATCTGGCCATTAACTTTTTTGTTTTTTTGCATGAAGCTAGATGTAAAAGATAAATAAATAAGTAAATAGCCCTCTCTACGTTTTCTCAAAAGTTCTTCTTTTTGCTATATTCTGGGTGAAAAAAGCAGAGATTTTCATTCTTGCATTTCTCTTGAGATTTTTTCTAATCTTTTGGATAAAGTTAAGAATCAATTCAATAAGGCTTGATAACTAAATTTTTGAAAATATCTGATCTTGTCTGTGTGTGTTTTTTTTTTTTTTTTTTTTTGCATGAAGTTGATAGGCAAGTATCGTGATTTTTGGATTAAACGAGGCAGAGAAAATATATTTGATTTTTTTCTGAATTTACCAATTGACAACTTTATTATCTGTTCATTAACCTTTTTTGCATGTAAAACAAAAATGCTTTTAAATAGTTTTGCTAAAATCTAGCTAAATGAGGCAAAAGTCATTATTTTCACGTTTTTCTCAAGGCCCGTTTGTTAGTTTGCATTAAGTCAATTGTTAATGAGGAAAGTGATGACAATAATGTATTGATTAAAATTTTTTTATTAAATTCTGATTTAAAAGAATTGATAATTCATATTCTTTTGTTTTCATTTTCAAACTTGCACTGGTTGTTATTTTACATAATGAAATATAAATTTGAAAGTTTGTTTTTTCTTGGCAATTATAGTCCTATAGATTATTAATAGAGCAATGATAAAATTTATAACATGAATGTCATTTTTCACTCTTGTCATTTGCCTTGTCATGTCCTTTGCCTTTTCATGTCCTTTTAAAATATTTTTTGAACAAAATTAATTTTCGACCTTTTTTGAAGTTACTTGTAATAAAGTTTTTGAAGTGCTTCTAATATACTTAAAAACCTCACAAAATTCACCTAGTCCTGTTATTATTTTTTTATGTTTGCAATAATGTTCAAAAGGTAGCGTTTGTTTAATTTTACATCAAAGTATTTGGACTATAATAACAAATGGTGCAGTTTAAAATTTAATTTAGTTTTATAGAGAAGATTTTTAGCAACATATCTCAAGTTCCTTGTTATAAAGGAAAAGTTCAATGACTGTGGAATAAAAATACACAATAAAAAGGGAAAAAAGTAAAAAAATGAAAAGCCGTCAATTTTACCCCGAAGTTTTCAAGTTATTTTAATTGGTTAAAGAAAGAAAAAAAAGGTTTTTTAAAAAAGCCTTTTTTAAATTCAATTTGGCAAAGTAAAAGTTTGCTATCTCAGAAATATTTAGTTTTAAAAGTTTCAAAGTAAACTAGACCATTGAGGAAGGTAAAGGTTTTCTGATTCATTTCAGCGAAGTGTCAGCATGTAATCTTGAAGCACTTCTGAGCATCTTCAAAGAAACAAGTACTTTCCACCCTTCGCAAATAAGTTATTGTTTTGATTTGTTAAAAGAAGTTCCTGCTCATGAATCTGTTGACAGAGTCTGTTTGCTGTTTGATTATTTAGAAGAGCTTTCCTGCATAAAGACCAATGCAAAATGTTATTTTACTAAGCTAAAAAGAGAAGATCAAACTTTAGATGGTATATATTTTTACTATTAACAACAGTTTATCCTCTCGAAGACTCAAACCCAAATTTCTAGATGGCCTCTAATATTTTGTTGCTTTTGTGGTTTTCTATACTCCTGTAAGTCAAGAGTTAGATTACTCTGCTAATAATCATATAAATACATATTATAAAATCAAATTCTTACTGATGATCTGCTACTGCAGAACTCTTTTTTTTCATTCATGGCCTCTGATCTCCCAAAATGGAAATAATTCATTAAGTTCATGCTTACTTATTTACTACAGTGGTGAGTGAGAACGTTATTCATACATAGGATTAATATTTCATTGGGTGTAGTTTTATTTTATGATAAACGAGCACTTCATATGTTTCTTCTTTTTAGACTTTTCAGGTTTGCTGGTAATTATTTCTCACATTCTACCAATATGGCACAGTAAAATAAATTTTACTGATGAAATAAAGGAGTATAATGAAGAAGCTACAGTGCTATTGGTTTTCGTAATATCTTGGTGCTCAGATAATAACGATAAACTTTTGCTGTCTACAAGTTTAACTCAAGAACATAATATTCAGTTAGAAACAAACTTGATGGAATTACTGTGTGTTTTTCTAAGAATATTAGGTGCGTTGCTTCAAGCAGAACATTGGGATTTTTATTTGTGCACACTTGTATCTATGCTGCAGGTTAGTGTTGTGCTTTTATGTTACTTTAAGGTTTTTATTTTGAAGGCCGTTTTTTATCTGAAAAATTTAATGTTTTCTGTAAGACTGTAGCTTATTCACTTGTTGAGTGAGTTGTTGTACCTTCTTTCTTTATGTAAATATTTAGCAGCATGGTAGTGCTGTACGTTTTGTTCATACCATTTAAACAGAAACTAACTTAGCGACATTATTGACTGTGCTCTTAATTCCAAAAATGTCCAATCAAATTGCAGAATGGTTGTAACAAATGATGTTTGTTTTTAGTTTCATAAAATACTTGAATTTGCATATTTTGTACCTCGGTCAAATTTTTTCTATAATGTATGCAAATGTAGAATGATTTAGTTGATAAATCTGGGATATTATATGTTGTCATTTTATAAATCAGTCGCTTTTCACAAGGCTAAAAGCCACTACTAGGCAGAAAGCTAAAACAAGGTAAATATGGAATAGGTCTTCCTCAAAATGAAAAAGAAATTGGTTGACATTAAACTTAAAGGATTGGAAATTATAATCTGAAGAAAATCAATCAGAAGGCAGAGAGTTCCACAAGCAAGCAGTACGTGGAAAGGAGCATGATGTATAAAATAGCATAACTCTGATGTCTAGTAAAAAAGATTTTTGTACGAAGAGGAAAAAAATATACGTATATACATATGTGATGAAGTGTACATATGTGATGTACATATGTGATGAAGACATGTAACAGTCTTTGCTTCGTTCCAGTAGTTTTTGAAATTTTGTAGACTGCACTGCTGCAGGTATTTTTTTCTTTTGAATCAAAGATCTGTGAATTCATTTCTTTTATAATCTGTCCCTCTGTTTTTGTGCTCATTAAATTGTGGTTGATGTTGGGTATTGGTTTTATCTAAATCTTTGCAGGTAATTTTGATACAGGGGTTAAATGGAGCTGATATAAATATATTGTAAATATTAGTATAATTATAATTACTTTTGCTGTAAAAAACTTTATTAATTGTTCATTAGCCTTTTTTTTTCATTTGTTTTATTTTTATTTTATAGGCAGATATACAGTCATTATTATTTTTGTTTAATGTCCATTTTTCTTGGGTTGGATACTTCAAACTGACTTTAAAACTAGTTTTTAGCCAATTTACATTTTCTTTAAGGTCATTTCTAACTTCCTCACTCTGGGTTCTTATTTTCACAGAGTTTCTTCCTTTTTTTCTGAGTTTCTTCCTTTCACTGGGTTTTGAGGTTTTTTAAGGTTTCAAAAGAATTTTGCGGGATATTTTACAAGAGATTTATGCACATCAAAACTTCGTAGTCATAGTGCTCTGATATAAGCTTTGTTATCTTAAATTTTTATTACACTACAAAAATTCTTAATAGGATAGAATGAATTAACAAAAAAATAGCCCATAAATATATTTGGACCCACTCTGTTCAACGAAAATCTATAAATTATCAAAAATCTCTCCTGACTTTCATTTAACTATATAACTACAGTTTTTACATTTATATGTGGTAACTTCCAAACTAATCGATTCATATAATTCATATATATATACTGAATTAAGTTGCTCAATCCATTTACTGATAATCAGTTTTCATGGTTTTCGTCCTGGTATTCGTCCTGGTATTAGTCACTGAATCTATGCAGATTTGATTCGATTAAGTCTAACGTTCTCAAATTACTTTTATTGAAATTGTTACATTTAATCCATTTCAAAATATTTTGCAAATTATGCAGCCATGTTGGATCGATATTTCGGGTGCAGCACTTTCTTTTGCCTGAAAGTATAATTTATATCCTTAAAACTACCATTCAACCATATTGTTGCCATTTTGGGGTGGGAGCCTCCACTCCATGTGATCTTATTGACCGAGTTCAGAAACATACACTCAGCCTTGTTGGTCGTGATCTTGGTTTAAATCTTCAATCACTTTCCCATTGTAGAAATGTAGCCTTGAAAGAATTGAAAGAATTAACACTTTCAATTAAGACATCTGCTACTCATCCTTGAACTGTACAGATCCCTAAATTTCACAGAGATTTTTATTCATCAAGTTTATTCCCACTTACTGCCCGTTTGTGGAACTTTCTGCCTTCTGATGCTTTCCTTCAGAATATGATCTCAAGTCCTTTAAGTCTAATGTCACCCACTATCTTTCTCAATTTGTGTCAGACCTGCTTTATCTTTATTTCTTTTCTTGGAATTCTGCGTTTTCAGCCTTGCAGAGAGCAACTGATTCAAAAAAAATATTTATTTCTCTCAATTTTAAAGTATATCATCAATCAATCGTAATTTGGTCGGCATTAAAATTTCTGCTATGTGAAAAAGTATCTTCAGGGCGATTTGTGGCTGATTTTTGATAATTTTAGGCTTTTTTGTTTTTTTAGACATGTGAAGATTCATATCAAGACAGCTGTAACAATTTAGAATTCATTAGACTTGCCACATGTTGTTATGGAATGTTTGCCATGTTAGCTCATGTATTTGATAAATATTGTAGTAAGTGATAAATCTTTGATAGGAACTATTTTTTCAAGGTTATATTGAAATTATTTATTTTGATTGAAATGAGTAATGATTTTTCCTTGATATATGCCCATCTAAGTTCCCTGCAGCCAACTGTACATAGTTTTGTTTTTGGAAATTCACTCATTATTCTTTTGTTGTTTTTTGTAATTGTGTAGATATCTTGATTTTGTTTTGCCATTACAATCTTGTATTAAATCTTGATATCAAGACTTTTGACATTATAAAACATCACCTAAAATATTACTGATTACTCTTTTTGCCAAGAAATTTCATGAACTGTCAATTTTCTCGTTAAGAATATATATAACCTATTAAAATTATTAAAATGTAAAATCCTGATGGCAGTAATGATGCTTGTCATAAAAGTTGGTCTTTTCTAAATTTTTCTGTTTTCTTGCAAAAATCTGAATAAATTATTTAAATTACAAAATACAGAGTATGACTTGATGCTCTGAAAGAAGACGCTTTTATATAAAAACGTGTTAACCTTTAAATCACATCAAAAGAATGTTAATGACCTAATTTTCATTTAAAAATATAATTCATGAAATTCAAATAAGTTCCTGCAAGGCAGATCTTTAACAATCGCCATGCTAATTTCTCGTGTTTTGTGCATGCGGTAATATTATATAAAAATGTTTGATAGTGGTAAAAACATTTTGAAAACATAATTAATTTGATTTTTGTTTTAGAAACCAGTGTGCAACCAATTTTGAGTGTTGAAAGAATCGATGACATTATTGTTTCTGAAACGTTAATATCTGAGTGGAAAGAGTTTTTCCTACCAGCATGCAGTGCTACTATTTTTAATGTATTTTTGAAGGTTGTAAGCAAAGGTTAGTACTATTTGTTTATTTGAAAAATAGCAGTACGAATATATATTTAGTATTTAAGCTTGAACTTGTGAATATGAAACGCTGAAAAACAAACTTAATTACATCAATTAAATGAAATGGCATTAATTCAAGATTACAGAGTGAGGCTGCAGTCCTACCCTCATGGTGTACAATGGAGTGTACTTATAATTGAACTTAAAATGACGTATTTGTCAAATTCTAATCAACACAATTTTCAAACTTTGTATTAAGTTTGTATTTGGTTTATTATTTGCCATATATTTGAGCCTGTAGAATAGAAAAACATAGGGGACGTTCGAAATGGTTTCTATAAATTTAAGTCTAACTTTTTCGCAAGAAAATCTGGTGCCTGAATTGTTTTTTATCTCCATTTTCTATAAAATTTTCAAAATTTTTCTTAGCACCTCAAAGTCCTTAATACGTGTATTATACCAAAAAAGATCTAAATGTGCATATGCATAAAAACTGTAATTTTTGTGATTTTATTTTCGCGTGGTGCTCATTTTGTGAATTTTCAAAATATGTTTAATTTTTTTATTTTGATAATAAACTTTGCATTATGATCATAAGTGCTCATTATCATTTTTTTTTTTTGTTTGTTACAGCAAATCAAATTTACAATTTTTTTTTTAATGAACATGGAGGGTGGGTTTACCAATACCTATTATGAAATCTTCTCAGCTAAACTTGATTCTTATCTTTTGTTTAGGCGAGACCATTTTAACTTCTCGTTCTGCGGGCGAACTGGCGTAATGCCATTCAGTCTGCATATGGGCAGCCAGTCTGCATATTTAAAATATCATCAAAAAATAGCAATAACTAAAAACACGTTTTTACACAACAATTTTTCTTTCAGAAGCTCCTTGCCAAAGTGTTACATAACAAAACCGAAACAATTTGTTGGGGAAACTAAATTTTGAAATTAAATTCAAATGTATATTTATGGTTTCCGTTATTTCTGAAGACACATTTAATGGTTAAATTTTAGTTCCCAAAGATGCAAGATTTGTTTATTCTCTCTGCAGTTCTGTGCAATATGTCTCTAAATATTATATCTGCGACCAATACATCAATAAAGGTGATCCTGACGAGTGCCAGATAAGGGAAAGGATTACTTTCTTCAATATTAGCATTGACAATAGTGTAATACAACTTGCTATTTGCCAATTTTACTCTAAGTAAGTTGCTTGTTTCTGCATTTAATTTTGAATATACCTACTCTTTATTGAGTCTTGACAGAACCTGTGATTGCTTGACATTTAATCGATTAATAAATGATTTTATTGACTTCATTTTTGCCATAAAAAATGGATTTGCTGCATAAGACTTCATTTTTAGATAGTAAGTCAAGCATTGTTGATAAATCAGTATCTGAACCTACAATGTCAAGTTGAGTTGGGGTTAAGTTTCAAACAATATTTTAACTAATGAAAGAATTAAGAAAAACTCTAAAACTTTTATCGTGAGAGTTTTTGTTTAAATTATCTTAATTAATGTTCTTCACCTAGGATCAGTGATATAATTGAAGCTAAACTTTGCAAACAGAAGGATGAAACTCAGAGGTATATTTTTCTTCATTTGGCATTAGTTGAGAGGCAATAGACAGGTTTTAGTGAATTTCAAAAAAATATATTTCATGGGTGGAGTTATCACAAAATATATAATTTACTCTCACCCTAACGAAAAATGTATTATCACTAGATCAACCTCAAGCGACAATTTGAATTTTCTATAACGATGCGTCTCCAGGGAAGACATTCCATTGCCAAGCACCTTTTTTCAAAATAAATTTGTCATTGATTTTGTTGGATTTAACTATCGTTATTGTATAACATGACAACTACGGCTAAATGTATTTTCTACCTAATGTTAAAGTTTACTTATTTATTTTCGGGAATTCCCTAGGCAAAGTTTCCCATTGCCTCGCCATGACACGTAGTGAATGCTTTAAGCGTCATAATATATGATATATACTGGTAAAACCAAAATTACTGATGGGCATTAGACCCCAGCATGTTCTCTGAGCACAAAATAAGCTTTTAACAAAATTATTCCAGTGTGTGGCATTTCATATCTTTCCACCTAGTCATACAACAATAATTTACCATTTTAACTTTAAATAATAAACTAATCAAAATTTGGAGCCCAACCCTCTATCACGCACAGCCAATGAGGCTCATTAAAAATTTAGCATTTGAACCCCTTGATGTTAATTATAATTTAATAAGACAGTAGATAGCAAACTACAATTATGCAACATTCAGCACAGGTCACAAGAAAGCCCAAAGTTCCAAATTTCACATCAACTTTTTTATATCCTTCGGGTAATCTTCTTTGAACTGTAAAATTGAACGATGGATAGATATCAAACGGTAAGTTAGGTTCTTTTTAAGAATGGCAAAATTGAAAACTATGTACATAGAATTTAGTGATATATACGATATATTATATATATACAATTTAAACGAATATTCCATACACACGCACGTTTTTATAGCTAAAAAAAAAGATGAGTAAATAAATGTTTCATAATTTACAAAATAAACAGATTTTGATTTATTTGAAATCAAATTATAGTTTGCCAGACAAATAATAGTATATGATCATGGAAAAATGTGAACTCGTGGTGCAAATTAAAACTAATGTAACACGGAAATGACAGAAATTAAGGCACCAAAACACCACCCAATCAAAATAGAATTTGCAAGTTTAATGCCCTAAATATAGCCTTTACTCAATATTGAACTAGAAAAGAACTCGGTGGAAAAATGGTGACTCAACATATTTAACTCAAAATGCAGTTAATCTGCACAAGGATATATATGAAAGCATCATTTTAACAAAACCCAGAATATTTAATATTGTTTCATCTGGATTATGGTAAAAATTGATTACCTTATGACATTCCAAGTTGCTGTCACAATTTTCTTTTCTTGCATGACAAGTTTTCTGTGATTATTGGCAATTCTGGTTGTAATCTGTGTGCATTCAACTGAATTGCTTTTCGCAAAGCATTCCATTTCCTTTCGACCTGAGATACAATGGCTATTATGGTTTAATAATGCCATATTAGTATAAGTTTTCCCTATAGTTAGAAGGCTTAAATGTAGATAATTATTACACATCCGTTACCTTTTCATTTATAAGCAAATAAAAACTGAAACCTGGGACTTTAACTTTCATCATTTCAGTTTTTACAATTTGATGAGTTTTATGTTCGAAATTATATAGAAATTATAAATTAAAACATCTTGCATATAATGTCATGCGTGCATGCAAATTTTAGCTATGATGATTTTTGTGGAGATTCCTTTAATAGTTTGGTTGTCTCTCATTTATACCAAAAATTTATGTGATGTGACAAATCCTCCTCACCCCTATGAATTTAATGATAACCCTGAAAGATTTTCTTTTTAAAGTTTGCAATTACCTTATAACCCCAGCAAGTGTGGAGTTAACCATTTAATGTGCCAGGGATTCACAATCAAATAAATGATATTGAAAAGAATTCAGACCTAAACAAATTACAAATACTAATTTTGGGTCTTCTAGAAAATTGAATGTCAAAAGAGAAGTTACGTACTTGGATATCCATGGTCTCTTTTGAGATGATCTGCAAACGTGACGTTAAAAGATTTGAGGATCTCAACTGTCCATTTAAGTTTTCGTGCGGAGATTTTTCCATCTTATTCACCTCTACCAATACACGTTATGAGTTTAGTTTGTATGGCAATAAACTGGTAACTAAACTGAAAATTAAAAACTATTGTTTAAATAGTTTAATGGTTCGTAGCACTGATTTTCTTTATTCATTAATTTTTCCTACAAAAAAAAAAAAAAAAGATACATTATT
The DNA here is from genome assembly GCA_035046665.1 of Euphysa ruthae. Classification (NCBI taxonomy): domain Eukaryota; kingdom Metazoa; phylum Cnidaria; class Hydrozoa; order Anthoathecata; family Corymorphidae; genus Euphysa; species Euphysa ruthae. The sequence continues at coordinate 10,558 of JAUZNK010049832.1, forward strand.
AATGTACTTATCCATGTTGCTACCCCATAAATGATCTCATGCAAGAACATGATTTTTAGCATAAGAGAAGGACTGGAAATATAAACTGAAAAACTGTTTTGGAGTGGTTGTAAATTATTTTAATCCCACATATGGTTGCTTATTCAGAATTAAAAGTAGAATAATATATAAATTAATAGTATTGCTAGGAATTTGTGACTGTTAATATTTACACTAGATGACAAAGGTATGTATATTCATGGGAAATTATAGCAAGACACTTTATGTTATTAAGGGTGTGAATAAATATTCCCTATCAGGTGAGTAAAAGCTGACGAATTCAATGAAAGATGGTTATTTAAAATACCTGCATTTTATTACTTTCCATTTATTTAGCAACTAATTTTTTTACATAGAACGCGATGATAGCTATTTTATTTACTGGATTGAAGTGTTTATATCCTGTTAAAATATCCATAATACTAATATATACTGTCACCTGAAATGAATGTTACCTGAAACAGAGTCATTATCAAAACTTTCCGATTCACCCGATCTGCTGGATGGTGGCTCGACTGGAGAAAAATAGAAAACAGCGTTTATCATAATTTCACTTGTATTATATCCAGAAAGAGGCTTAAATTATACTGTATAATATAATTATACTGTATAATATAATTATACTGTATAATATAATTATACTGTATAATTATAATAATATAATTATAGAATATTATTAATTTTCACATTGGGCTGTTTTATAGGAGGATTTTAAAATTTTTAGAAATTCTGAAAAAAAGCTGCTAAAACAGAGGGCTACCACCTATCTGCACACTGTAAGCTACATGATTAATTTCATAAATCTATCTCCTTAGAACTGAACAAACATTCACATGATAATTATGCAACAAACAAAAGCAACAAAACAAATAATAAAAAGTCAGAAGCTACATCAGAATCTCTAGTGATCTTACATATCCAGCTGTTTCATACATGTGCTGTTAAAAATTGTGGTGTTGCATTACCATAAGTCTTTTAAGCTTGCAGAAAACCCCATTAGTGCAATTTTGAAATTGAAGGATACTGGATTACTTTTATGCTTTTTAAGTATATGGCGTTTTAACTAAGTTTGGGGAGTGTTACAGAATATATGAATACGAAGAGGCTTCCGATAAATATTTTAAATATTTGAGCCTGGTGGCAATGATTGTGATGCTTGATATAACATCTGGTGGCACAACGGAAAATTCATCTAACTCTGGCCTTGCACACATTTGCCTTTTTGTTTCATTTTCTTGAACAGGGAAAAAGTATCAAGATTTTGATAGGGTATACTAAATTCAGTTTCTGATTCAGTGTTTGAAATGTCCATTACCATATCTAATGGCTAAGTAGTGACCTGAAAGAGTGTTTATTTCAATATGGAAAAAGGTAGGACCATTTCTAATGGTTCATTAATCGGCAGGAGTGTTACACTTAATGTGGGTGTTTTTGAGCTAATGATTCTGTAAACGTCAAGGTTTTTGCTCTAGGTGCTGAGCATATTTCTAATGGTAGTTGGCAAGAGACATGTTTTTGATGTGGAAGCCAATATTAAAAATGACTCAATAGCTTGGGATTTTAAGAAGTGGTCGCATGCATTCACTCTGAAAAGAAGAAAATCACTAATTAATCAATGAATATTTTATTCAAACATAAATAAATAAGTAACAAAAATCAAATAACAATTAAGGTAATTTTAGAGAAATTTAGAAAATCAAATTCCCTATTAGTAATATAGGGGGCCACCAACTTTTAAAACTTCTATCATCTAACTGTATTGTTCATATGGGTTCATCACTTCCCTAAGGTTTTAAAAATAAGTCATATTGTATTTTTTATGTGTTTTCAGAGTGTCACTGCAGATCTTTTAGGTGCATTTTGAAGATATAATGGGAATCATTATTGTTCATTTTGCATCAATGGATTATAACATTTATACGGTACGCTCAAAACACGTAATTTTAACGAAAGACAACTTTATAGCAAAATAAACAACACCTGTTCAAAATTAAGTATTGGTGTTATCAATATTATGAAAAACTTTTTTTTCTTTTTTGCTCTAAAATCTCCATACTGGCAAAAATAATGAATAAATTTCAGAGAAATTTACATGAAGGGAATACTTGTGTTTGTCTATTTTGAGATACTAATGTGTGGCGATGTCACAAATGAAAACAATGTTTTGCATGGAATGATGAACAAATTTCAGAGAAATTTACATGAAGGGAATACTTGTGTTTGTCTATTTTGAGATACTAATGTGTGGCGATGTCACAAATGAAAACAATGTTTTGCATGGAAACGCATCGGAAACCAACACAATATTTAAACCATAAACGGATTTCTCGTCCCAATTTGAAAATTAATTTATAATTAAATAAATTTAATTTCATATGTAATTGTCTGTCTACAGTTATAAAACAAACTGAGTTGACATGTTTGAAGAAAATGTTAGTTATTACTCAAAAAAATAGCATACCATCATTCTCCACGACATTTTCTCTTCTTTTTCACCATAACCAAGCCTGTAAGAAAACATACATTGTAAACACAACAAGAATTTAATTAATCTATTATTCTTAATAAAATGTGAAGAACCGTTGTAACAGGCGCTCAGTATTTGCAAATATTTTTTACAGTACTTAAATTAATGTCACAATCAATCAGACAGCAAGTTAAAGAAAATTTTAAAACGGTACCAACACCCTGAAAAAATGAAGCTTTTACGCGACTCTTAGAATATTTAATTCAGCAAGTATCCATTAATTTTATTTCATTTCAAGTTTCTGTTTAAAGATGGTCAAATATTTTAAAAATTCTTCACATAAATTATACTTTTAGAGATCAGTTCAATGAACGCATCAAATTAGAAAGAAGTTGGGCTAATTGATGTAAGAAAGGATGGTATCGATCCAAGGAATGCAATTTAGATACTATCCTTACTAAAGCTGGTTACTTCCTGGTTTGGCGCAATCTTCTAACAACATAAATTTTAACTTTCGCAAGTTCAGGTTTCCAATCAATTCAACTAAAATTTCACGAATGGCAAATATTTATTCTGTTCCCTTAGAAATTACCTTAACTGCAAACAGACACAAGTGGACATCAATGCTGCATACAATCCGTTTCATGTGGGAATTAGCAAATTGGGATGGGGAATCATTAAACATACATGTCATTGACTCTACATCATTTGTAGCATCTATGCTAAATAAAAAAAATAAGAATTTATGAATCTCATTCCATAAAAGCATGTCATTCCAAATGATAGAATTTTTAGAGGAATTAGGACAATTGCATTTAATAGGATCTGTATTTATACAATTCTTATAAAAAAGAATAAAATGTATGAAATATAAAACCTATTTTGAAGATATGGAAAGAGTTTAGAACTTTGATTTGGTTTTATGATGAACCACTATGAGTCAATCATGTTTGAGTTAAATTATGTTTGCGATGTTTCTCACTTCTGTCATCATTTAACTTAAATGGCTAAAGTATATATCTCACCTAAATATGTAACATAAATGATTTTCCATGCACATCCTTTATTCCATCGTATATGAAACTACCAAAATTCAACTTCTTACATACATTGCTACGTCTTTCTGCCTCATTTACACAAAACTTTTCATCAATAGTTAGAGTAAACTTGCCAAGGATACGATACAAAATAAAAATGATGTTCTACTTAAGTTAAATGATTAATTACTATTTTGAAAATATTGTCCAATCGGTATTTATAATACTTATAAGATCTCACTCGATAATAATATTTTTAATATTATTTTAAAATCCTTAGTTTCAAGACAATTTCTGAATTTCAACAAAACTCCAGTATTCATCATAAGGTATTTCATTTAAAAAATTTTGTCTGTCACCAAATGTTAGTTTTGAAGAATTAGGATATGAGACAGAGATCTGTGTTTTTTACATCTTACCCTGAGTTCAGTCCATTATTGAAAAGTGTGCATGACATTGAGTTATCTATTTTTCTTATGTCACCATGAGATCATTCCTTCCTTAACGTGATTAATTATAGACATACAATATGTTAATTTTGAAAAACTAGTGCATGGAACCAAGTTCTGATGTCACCTTATGGTAGGAAATTTTAGAAACACAAATTGTTTTGTATTTTGTGTATGTCACCTTATGGAAGGTAATTTTAGAAACACAAATGTTAGTTTTGAAGAATTATGATGAGACAGAGCTCTGTAGTCTCTTTTTTGTCTTGCATAATATTTTGCAACACCAGATGGGTTCTTTCCCCTATGTCTTCGTAAAACTACGAAATATAGGCAATGTTAAATAGAGATGTTACAACCTCACAACACTGTCAATTGGAGTAGTCCACGTGGTGTTAGACTCCCTATTTCTTATTTCTGTTAAAAAATGAACATTAAGTATTAAGATTAAAACTTGGACCAAACTAATGTAATGATTCAAAAATTATATTTCCCATAAATTAGTTGCATTTTAGAAAGCAAAGGAGTTTGCATTAAACTTTTTTCACTAGGTGTCTTACAGTTTTTGCTTTTTCAATTCAAGATTATTTGTTATAGGCTTATGACAGTTTTAAAATTTATCAACCCAGCTGATAACTTATATATGGTATGGAGATAAATTAAAGGGAAGAAAAAGCAACTGAGGAGAGCAAATGACCTTTTTAACTAGAGAAACTTTGCTCCATAAAATTTTTAAATTAAAATCCTCATCAAAACCTTTTTAGTGACGTGAAATTCGTTGAGGAAATTTGCAACTGTGTTGTAATTTTCGAAGAAACTACTTTAATGGAAGTAAAGAGTAAAAGTTTGGCCCTACGAAAAATTCTAACAGTGTTTATTCAACATAATTTATTCACATAAGTTTATTTTTATCGAATATTTTAGAACAACAGCAGGAAAACCAATAGCTATTTTTGTTTAGCAACATCTACATAATCCATCATTTCTCTAACCAAAAAAGCCACAAGAAAAACTGGAATGTTTAGATAAAATGATTTGATTTCCAAGGACATGTCTAAAAAAGTAAATAACGAACCCGTCGAAAAATTCGACAAAATAAAAATGTATACATTTTTCATTTATCCAATTTCATTCCAATCCACGATCTATAACCCATGACTGCATTTGGAATGGCAAGCCTGGTGTCAAAGGTGATATTTCATGATGTAAAACTTGAAATACATACTCATCAAAGTCTTTAAAAACAGGCTTAAAGACTGTCGCCCAAAGAGAAACTTTTTGAGCAACTCTAGAAAGCTAATGAGCCAAAACTTTGAGCCATCACATCATCATTAAGGATGATCATTAAGACACTAAAAGCGAATAAATTGGAATTAAAATCAAAACATTTTCATGGCTAGATTAATGGGAAATCTAATGGTGAAACACTAAGGTGAAAGTAAATTGTCGCCTTAACACAACTGTCACCCAAAGGATTAATTCAAGCCACTGATTGTCGCCTTTAGGTTGATCTAGTGATATAT
>JAUZNK010049843.1:0-32883 GCA_035046665.1 Euphysa ruthae
ATTACTGCCAGGAAGATTAGAGGAAAATAATTACTGCCAGGAAGATTAGAGGAAAATAATTACTGCCAGGAAGATTAGAGGAAAATAATTACTGCCAGGAAGATTAGAGGAAAATGAATCTCTAAAATAGGTGAGAAACACTAAAAATTACACTTTCCAAATTTTATTTTTCAGACTAACCATCAGTGTTTAAATAGAATTTTTATAATTAGTTGTAGTAAGCATGTAAACAGGATATGTGTACTACTTGTTTATAATTAGCTGTAGTAAGCGTGTAACCAGGATATGTGTACTACTTGTTTATAATTATTTATAGTAAGCGTGTAGCCAGGATATGTGTACTACTTGTTTATAATTATTTATAGTAAGCGTGTAACCAGGATATGTGTACTACTTGTTTATAATTAGTTTTAGTAAGCATGTAACCAGGATATGTGTACTACTTGTTTAAAATTATTTGTAGTAAGCATGTAACCAGGATATGTGTACTACTTGTTTATAATTAGCTGTAGTGAGCATGTAACCAGGATATGTGTACTACTTGTTTTTATTTAATCTATTTAGTACTTAGTGTTTACTTGAATGCAGGTTTTGAAATAAAATAAAATCAAAATTACTAATATTGTCATCGTAACCAAATAAGTATATAAAATATGATGGAAAATTGGCAAACCATTGTAACCAAAATAAAAATAGAAAATCATACCAGTGACATGCTCAATATCGTCATAATCATCTTCATCATTTTTTTCTAAAATCAATGAGTTAATCATTATTAATGTTATTGGAATAGCTATTAGATAAATCATAAATTTTCATTTTTTAAGAAAATTTTTATTGTTGACATGAAATATTTTGCTTAGCTGTAAATTTATTATTAATTTATTTAGGTTTACATTTCATAGAAAAAATAATTTTATTATCATACTTTTATTATAATGCAACAATAAATACTTCCAACTTGTGTTGCTAAGTTTCTCTACTCATTTCTTTGTTGAAGATATCTAGGAAATATATTTCAATTGACTCTGCTATTTCTCTTGTGCAAAATTCTGGTTTCACTGATATATTATTGAGTCATGAATTTTCTACTTTCAGACAAGAGCGATTTCTATCACATACCATTTTACAATATGTAAATAATGTTGAAGTTAAAAATTTACGTGATTAGTCATGAACCTTTTCACAGGAATTGAAACTAATCAACTACTTCTTTGATTTTGTTAAACATTTAAATGTCTACTAAAGCTGCTTGACAACTGCATGAGATTTTTGAATTACATAAAATGCACAGTACTCCTGCTAAAAACATGTTTGGATACCACTAAAGATAAGAAATATCAAATGCATTACATGTCCAATTTCATTACAAACAAAATTTTTTTGAGGATTAAGAGAAAATCAACAATAATCCATGAAAATTAAAAGAAATATTCTAAGCTTCTGGGAAGAAGTTTTTATCAGTGAGGTTTAACAATAGTTGCCAATTGAGCTATATATATTGAAAATATGTGACTGTACTACTAACCAACAAATAATCCAATGTTAAAGAATTTATATAGCGAGATATCACAACAATCAGATTTGAGACCTTTCTAATATTTTGCAACAGGTTGTACAAGGAAGTAAAAGATTGCCATCTTGGTTGTGACAATATTTAGTATACCATGTCAAAAATATATCAACATTTTTAGAAATTTTAGCATGAAGGAATTTAAAATGATTTTAGCCATTAGCACACCGAGCTGTCTTGTTATTTTTATGCTTTTTATTTTCATTACTTTTACGTTCAACTATTTCACTAAAATACTGCATCTGCTCTGTGAATAAAAATAATTGCATTTTATTTCTGATAACTGTAATACTATGGTACGATTTCAACCTTTTTACGTATACAGTAATAGCAATCAAAATTTAGAACAAAAATAACTTCTCCTTTTATACTGCAACATTGTTTAAAAAAAAATTTTAATATTATAAGATAGTTGAATAAAAAAAAATTCAAATCAGTCAATTCAAAGAATTTTTTCCTTGTTGAGAATTGACATTAAGTCTTATACATTTATTCCACTCCGTGTTAGTTTCAGCTTTGCTTTTTGCAATTATATGGGCATGTGAGACATATAACCATCTCAAAGAATTTTAGGAAGGTAATTAATACAATTTTTAGAAATTTCCTCAAAAATACCTGACCAAAATTTAGCCGTCTGAAATTTAACAATGTATAGCAAGATTTAAATCCTGCATCTTTATACAGACAAAATTTTCTTTTAAAAACTGCCAAATCTTCTTATATTAATTTTTTGCTTAGATATGAAAATGTCATGTTCATTAGAGCAGGGATAGCTCAGTTGGAAAGGCATCGAACTACAGATCGAAAGGTTACGAGTTCGACTCCCACCTCCTGTAGAAATTTATTTTCCATGTTATCTCTGATTTTCTGAGCAAGACTCATTGTGAAATGCAGCACTAGCTCAATTTGGTCAGGTTGGTTGGTTGAGCGAATTTCGTACGCGCAAATGGGTGTTCTAAGTACTCCAAGACCCTCCATGTGGGCTCTTCTGGAAATATTGTTTCAGCAATTTTTTGGTTCCCTACGTTAAATATACAAACTAACTCAACATACACAAAACCCTGTCTAAATAAAAAGATCTTAATGGGATGTTGATATTAACAAAAACTTAAAAATCCTCGCTTGAGACATAAGATCGACAAAGTTTCTATCAACATCCTATAAAAAAATTTGCAAATATAGGAAAACTTTAATATTTAGACTCAGCTACAGTCAAAATATTAACTTCATTTTCTTCTTTTCAAAAAGATATTCAGTTTTATTAAATTTTATATAATTGAATTTATAATAAAACTTTTTTAGATAACTATATTTCATAATACCATAAACTTCAATAATAAAAAACAACACTTAAAATTCAAAATAGACATATTTTTTCTTTTGGAAATACCAATATACCAAAAATTTTGATAGTTGTTACCATAATACAAGAAAATCAAAGAAAAAAATAGGATTTAAATTTAGTCATAAAAAGAGAATTTTACAATAGCAGTTAAATTATTAGAAAAACTTGATAAACTGCTGTGATTTATGATTAGTTTAACCGTCAATTTGAAAAAAACCAGAGTATTGCCTTTAGTAAAATATTGGATACATAGTAAAATACTACCAAAGTATTATAAACATTATCTTCAGTATAATCTGGGATACATAGTAAAATACTACTAGAGTATTTTAAACCTTATAGTTAGTATAATCTGGTAAGAATAGCAAAATACTACCAGAATATTATAAACATAATCTTCAGTATAATCTGAGATACATAGTAAATTGCTACCAGAGTATTATAAAAATGATCTTTAGTATAATCTGGGATTCATAGTTAAATACTACCAGATTATAATAAAAATTATCTTCAGTATAATCAGGGATACATAGTAAAATACTACCAGAGTATTATAAACATTATCTTTAGTGATATCTGGGATGCATAGTGAAATACTACCAGAGTATTATAAACATTATCTTTAGTATTATCTGGAATGCATAGTCAAATATTACAAGAGTAATAGTAAAATACAACAAATGTATTATAACTTATCAAGAGATATACATCATCACATAGTTTAATGTATGGGAAGATGGTTTAGGAGCCACTATTCCATTCTTTAGTAACACATATGACAATTTCATTGTTATTTTTGTAATAATTTTTAATATGGCAGTGAATTTTGTAAACAAATAAAAAATTTGACAAACATGTAAAGACTCTGCTTCATATTGTACTACATATACACATTTTAAGTTTTTATTAGATGATTTAGATTTGCCTATTTTTGTAAAACAAATTTCTTGGGTTTATCATAAAAAATATTTCCAAAAAAACATGAGAAAATTTGAGAAAACAACAGTCAAAGAACCAAGTGAAATATAATACTTAGATACGCACAGCAAACAATAGACACGGGGTAATAACAATATCATGGAAATGAATATTTTTGTGAGATAGTAATTCAGTGTTAGATAAAACATGAGCTGTCCTGGAAATGCAATCTAAATAAGCTGTTGCAATTACAGCTAAAAAAAAAAAAAAAAGATTAAATAATGATTCAACTAAGTTAGAATAGAAAATTTTCTTGCTAATAGATAAGTATTTTACCAAAATTATACTTTCCTTTAATAATATATGCATGATATTCAGTATTATACAAATGATACTTACCGAATAAATTATAATGATTATATTTTCTTAAACATGAAAGGCCTTTTTGTCTACTACTTTATTTTCAGAATTATAAGAAAATGTGACCAAAGGCATATTTTTGCGAAAGCAAATAAGTGAGCTTAGTGAGCTTTGCAACTGGAGTTCATTTGTCAGTAACGTGAAAATTCTGTATAGTAAGGGAATTTCTTTTTCTTGCTGACTCAGGCCAATACTTGAGGCAAAATTTGTGCTGAAAATCATGCCTATTTTTTCCATAGTTTTTCTCGCCTCCCTAGTTATTTATTAATAATATTTGAACAGTAAAAAATAATTCAATTGAGACAATAGAGATGACGAATCTGTTGTTAGTTACCAAATCAAAAATAATTTAAACACTGTTGACAGAGAATTTACTGGTAGCTTAAGAAAATTTGTTGTTTGTTGAATTCTGCTGCTGTTTTCTTCTGCAGATACAAATATATAAAAATATTATGAAATTATGATAATTCTCAAATGTGCAATGTAGTTTATGTATGTTTAATGTAGTGGTAACATACTAGATTCTTGGGTTCGATTCCCAGCTAGTGTATTTGTTTTACTTTGAGCATTACATTTTCCAATTTAGTAATTTTAACTCTGGCAACAAGCTTGCCATGCTTTTCCAAACCTTTACATATTAATATTACGTCTTTATGTCTGGTCTGCTTAGCTGAATGAAAATTTTGTCTACAATGTTCAATAATTCCAATCAGTGTAGCATAAGAACTCGTATTTGGTTTAAATTATTTATTTAGGTATTGTTGCATGTACAGTATATAACCAAATATAATAACAGTTGATGGTTATTTTTTATATTTTGCAAATTTTACTTGGATAAAATTTCAAACTCACATTTTCAGACAAATTTCACCTTTTTTTGGGTTTGAGTTGAGCCTTAAAAAAATTTTTAAACAGTCAACAAGTAATTCCTACAAAAAATTTGTGACTTAGCACAGGAGAAGCAAATAAATTGCAAAAACGTAATAAGTATGACCAAAAAAATTTCAAATTGAAGCAAAATTTCATGCTGTCAAAAAATTGTTTTTAGCTGTTTTTTAAATTTTGGTAACTTGAGTGAACTCTTGAGAATATCAACTTTTAAGAATTTAAAAATGTTTTTAATTTTATGGAAAAAAAATTTAATGAACATTTTCATAGAAAAATCCAAAAAGGATAACTTTTGGTCCATTTTCACTTCATTCATGCATTTTTTTTTTTTTTTTTCCCCAAAAATTAATGTTATTGAAATGTTTATTACAAAAGAATTGAATCGTCTTGAATTTAATACCTTTATTAAAATTTTCAATAAAGCTGCGTTTATATTGTGAGTCTTCATCTGCTAGTTCATCAATATTACTGTAGTCAATGCAATCAGGAGCTTTTGATCCATACTCTAAAATGAATAAAAAATAGCTAAAAGCTTTTGAAAATATTATTAATTATAAAATACTAGGAGTTTGGTAACTATAAGACAGGCAAAAACCATTAGACCCTGCAACATGAGTTAATATGCAACTATATTACAATGTGCTATTGAAAAAATTTATTATCTGACTCAGTCGCTCTCATGACCAAAATAACTGATGTTAAGTGCAAAGATAAAAAAAGATTTAGTATTCTATACTAACTTCACCTATATAAACCATGCTTAGGTCAAAATCAATTTAATTTTTGACAACAATTCTCTGAGACAAAAAACTTTTCTACTTCTCTAACCCTTCTTATAAGTATAAAACATTAAAATTATTTCAAAAAATTATGAGTGACTTTTCGGGTTAAATATCACTGTTAACATTATTTTAGTGAATAACTCACCTTGAGTTGATGACATTTGACTTGATGAACCAGCTTCATCACAAGAAGACGCTTCATGACTGAGATCTTTAACTAATCCACTAAGCTCACCCAGCTCTATCAGCTGACCAAGTTGGTTAGCAGCCTCCTATAAAACGGTTTTTAATAATGTTAGCAAATCTCATAATCGCCAAATGTATAAAAGTATTCATGTGATTCTTGCATAAAAATATTCACAAATTACTCAGAGAAACAAATCCAAGATTTCCATTAAAAATAAGAACACAATATTTACAACATTTTAAAATCATAAATTACCTTTTTTATAATTTTTTATATTCAATTCATACTTGAGCCATTTTAAAAAAAAAAAAAAAAAAAAAAAAAGACTTAAATAAACGGAATGATAAAAGTAAGGCCATCCTTACTTTATTGTTATTTCTCTGGAATAACTACCTTTGACTGTCTGACTTAAATGCTTACTGAGTGAAATCACATGCTTACCGTCTTGAAATGTCAAAAATCAAAAATCTCACACTGATTAACTCAAATCTTGAACCACTCAAAACTTATGTTGACCTACTCAAATCCACTCAAATGTTTTATGGACCAATTCAAAACTTATTCTGGCTGATTCAAACTGCTATTACACCGTGTTTGATCTTTTTAACTACCGATGACCTACTAATTGTATGTTTATAAGGCACTTTTATTCAATTAATTTAAAAATTTCAGAGTGATTAATTTCTTAAATCATGTTGAAAACCGTTTGAACACAAAGTGTCCATATAAAACAATGCATAGACAACGTGCTATGCTGTCCTTTCAGGACCTGCTTTTTAACCAATCTAGTATATTTATGCAAGTAAATAAATCGCATGTGAGTTAAATTTATCTAATAGTAAATAAAACAAATCTTTATCAAATTACAACCATTTACAGGAAACAGAAAGTTTTATAAAATACACATTCTTAACAACCAGTTACCCCTAGCGGATGGTCAAAATAGATGCAGAAGAAAAAAATAAAAAAGAACAAAGCTGAAAAAGTTATGTCAGCTAATTAAGTTTAACTCAACGTTTGCTTAGTAACAGTTACATCATAATAACACCATAGTAACAGTTACATCATAATAACACCATAGTACAGTTACACCATCAAGATAATGAAGTAATAAAATTTCAAATCAGTGCATAGTTTTGTAGAAACACAGCATTGTAAATAATTTTGCTGCTTATAGTCACAACTACAAAAAAGACTTTCATTCAAAAACTAAAAACCATTGAAAAAGCTCAATCACACTATTATATTCTCTTCTTGATTCATCACTATTCACACTGCTCATACCTACATTTCTGGTTTCAATTTAGGAAAAGAAAATTCAACTCATTATCACTGTCTCTAAACAAATTATTGTTTTTAGTTCTAGAATCGCTTAAATCAAAGTTTTACCAAAAACATTAAAATAATTAGAATGCATACTCTATGTCCTATATATGTTTTTAGCAAAAATTTCAAACCGATGGTCATCTATATCAGATTTGAGTGCAATACCAATAATTATTCATGGAAGAGCTTGAACGGTCAATGAATCTTTCTGATCATAATCTTCTTAGGTTTCTTTAATATGGAAACCTTTTGTATACTATAGAGACCAGCACCCCCATACTAGAATGGAGGTGTTAATAATAATTTATTTATTTTAGAGTCAGAAAAATTTTACATGATCATTTTATCTAGCTAATGCAAATGTTCGTTAAAAGATTTCCTCTGTGATCCTTTAACTTCATGCAAAATTTCAAAAAAAAAAACGAACAAACGATATTGAGAAAATGTTTTGATTTTAGGCCTAAAATGACCATATTTGGGATTTATTCTGGTTTAATTTTTACAAAAATCTAAAAATGTTGGTGTTCTACTGCTCTTGTCATGGCCTAATTACTTCAAGAAAAATTTTAGAAAATTTAATGAAAAGTTGGGCGAAACAAATGACATAGGTTAAATCAGTCAACTTTGCCAGAAGAAAACAAATCACATCCTAAGAGTAAAACATTAGTTATAATTAATTACACAACAAAATAGTACCTTATCAAATACATCATTTTCTAGTTGCCCAGATTCATCAATATTCCCAAAGAGAAAACCTGCAAGCAGTCCGCCACCATCACTGCCATCCATTTAAAAAACCAACTTCTCTTTCATTTCTTTTTACTTATCTAAAATATTTTTATGTTTTAAAAAACTCAAGAACCATGAAAGCCCTCGAAAAAATTTCACATCACATAATAAAAGCAAGGTAAATTGGAATACAATATAAGCAATCAAATATTCACATTCCTGGATCAGGTGACAATTCGCAAATGATTATAGCATAAATTTTGCATATGATTATAGCAAAGCTAAACATTATGGGTTTCACCATATAGAATCATAAAGCTATTATAAAACAACAACTTTGACCTATTTTAAATTTGCTATTAATTCGTAAACCTCCATGTTTAACTGGATTTAAAAACTTTAATGATGTTGCCTATAATAACAAGATATGAGCCAAGTAGCTAAATTATTGTTTTTGGTATGATATTATATATCAAAAGTTAGCTAAGTTACTCTACTTTCAGAATATGGTTGATAACAGTGTTGAATCCTACCCGAATTGGGGTAATTAAGGCCAAAAGTCAAATCTGGCTCTTATATTTTGTTAAACACTTAAAAAATAAAATCCTATTTTATTTCTAGAGGAATATTTCAAAACAATGTTCAAAGTGTGTAAAACATGCTTAAATCTATTGCAATTGATCATGTTTATTGGAGAGTGAATTTAGTGGAGAAGTAAATGAAGTGAAGTTGATAAATCAACGTTTTTTTGCAACTTATAATTAACAAATATTTTAATTCTTAACATGCAATTACTGGGTACCTTCAAAAGATGGCTACACATAACAAGGTTTGTTTTCTAACTTTTATTTACTAGCTACTACTATAAAATTGTTACTCTTTTCTGTGTAAATTTGTTTGTTTGCTACTTCCTTACGTTTAAATCGTATATTTTACTTTTACATCTACAAAAGCGACTTTTGCTTATTTTATTTTAATCTTGATTGTAGTTATGGCAAAACCCATAGCTTAGGATGTATGCTTCATTTTATTGTGTAGGAAAAAATTTTGATTTCCGTAATAGATGACACATAATAGCATTCACTTTTAGAAAGTGCATACATTTGAAATTATGGACCAATTATTGAAAGTTCTTTGAGATATGAAGACATTAAATACCATCAAAAATACCAGATATTTTTCCCATGAAAAAAGATTTACAGAAACTTTTAAATAGTAATAAAGATGTGCAAAACAAACTCGCAAAAGCGTGTGGAGAAAAGCATCACTTACCTCCGAAATGTATCATACTACCTCCAAAATACATATTTTGTAATAAAATGGAAAAATATGTAAATCAGAAACAAGAAATCCTGAAAATTTTTCTAAAATGTGAGTCAATGTTCTATTTTGAGAAACCGCTATAAATAAAAGCCACTCAAATGATAACACTATCAATCGAAGATTTAATAGCTAGTGAACCCAAATATTATTTTAGTTGTTATCGTGTATATACAAGACCTCAACCGACTGAAAATGCAAGCGACAATAACCAAAACGCTGAAAGACTCTACCAAGACTAATATTATTATATTATTATTATCATTATTAGTGATTAGACTTAATCTGATTGAAATATCAAATATTAAATTTTCAAGAACTTACAAGTTTTATGGATATACAGATGGAAATTCAATGACAAATAATTCATGATTTGATTAAAAAAAAATTTAGAAGGGTGAATGAGAACACAACAAATGAAATTCACTTTAGAAATGTTAACTCAATTTTATACAGGTTCTAAGGTAATGATGCACATATGCGTTTACAGTAGTTCCATATTACACATATGTACGTTATTAGACATAAGCTTACTTTTTGTTGTATACCGTTGAAACAATAGAAGCCAAACTGCGTTTTTGAAAAAATTGTGAAATTTCCATACAGGATCAACTGCTTTGGACATAATAAGAAAAGTATTGGTGGTAACAAATTGATTTCCAAAACGTAAATTTTTAGGAAAACGAAAAGCAGAAAAAAGTTTTTTTTTCTAAAACTAACCTGCACTAACTGATTGAAAATATATTATATAATGAAATAAAACTGTATTAAACTGATTTTTATTGTAGTAAGTGATCTCTTTCTTTATTTTTTCTGTAAACCTATAGGTATTTTCTTCATTTATTTGCTCTTTTTAATGTGTTAGTGTAATACTTTATTTTGATTATATGTTATGATTGTCTGGCTGTTGCTTTTCTTCTAGAATACCTTTTTTCAGAATTCAAATTAAATCTGTTGTTTATATATTTCAATAAATTTAAAATTTCTCTGTTTTAAAACAAGGAATGTTAGAAAATAATTTGACCAGCTGCATTTACCTTTTTAGCATAAATAGAAAAAAAAATTTTCTTTTTTTTAAAGAAAAATTTGACACATTCAGTGGGATATTTATTATTGGATTTTTTAAATGCTTTTCTCTGTTGCAAAAAAATATTATGTGTACTTTTCTGATATTATAGTGTATAGTTGATATTTACACACAGAGTTTTTATTGCGATATGGTATATAGCGATAGTTTCCCCCACATTTTTTCTATTTTTAGACCCAAAACACAGATAAAACCAAGTTCTCAATTTTCCACTCTAAGCGAAAGAAAGATAAAATACCTGAAGATTTACCTAAACTTGAAACATGCAATTTGTAATTTTGTAATTGAAATGAGTATTAATTGATGAAAACCTGTTATGGGACATCACATAATAATCACATTGTTAGTGTTAAGACCAAAATATCGAAAATGATTGGAAACTTATATATATCAAGGAATTTATTAAATTTGCATTTATTAAAACAACTATACTATTCTTTCATCCATTGTCATATCATCTATGCTAATATTGTATGGGAAAGTACTTTTAAAACTAAACTTGATTATATACTTAAAGTTCAAAAACACGGCTTTGCGTTATCTATTCTAAAAATAAGTTAGCGTATCCAAACAACTTTTTTATAACATTAAAGCAATAGAAGTTTATGAAATAAATATATTTAATACGCTTATTTTTATGTTTAAATGTAAGATAATACTGTTCCCAGAGAAAAAAAATTTTTCCTGATTATAATTTACGTTTTCATATTAAATTATTCAAACCAAAATTTGTGCTCTTGTATTTATTATCGCGGACCGTATCTTTGAAATAAACTTATAATCACTTGTAAAATAAACATGTATATCACTTGTTTTAAAAATAGGCTTAACTTTTGCAATTTTTAAGATTTTGAAAAGTAAAGTATAGTAAAATTCATCTAAAGAACATAGTATAGTATAGATGGCTAAAAAAAATTTTTAAACTCTCAGTTTAGATGTACCTAGCTGAAATTTTGTTGAGCAACAAAAGTCTTTGTTAGTCAAATACATAACTTCATCGTTATTGCTTAAAGCACCATATAATAATTTTACACTGGTTTATAAACTCATTAAAATGTGCATACGACACGTATCATCAAGTCTGTAAACGGTGGATTCCATCAGGGCAACTTAAGTATGGCTAATCCGCAGGTCTACAAAACAATCAGGACTAAATTCATTATTTTCAATATTTTTTCAACTATTAAACGGGTTTCTCTTTTTAAGTCATTTAATCTCGATTTTATCCTTGAAAATGGTGACAATGCCTTCAAAAAGCTAATAAATTCCATCCTCTATCAAGTGAGGAATAACCCTATGGCACGAAAGTATTTGATCATAATATAAAAATCAAAAAAATAGCTGCAAGTTATTGTTTGCTTGGAGATCAAATTATATTTTTAATGCACAATACTATCTTATAAAATGTGACACCAAATGGAATCCGTTTTACCACTGGAGGTTATTCTACCACAATAATCTTAGCACCTAAAATATGCAATTGTTTCACTCACACAGTAGATATGCTACTGGATGGTCTTTATTCCTGATAGTTTTTCAGTTCTCCCTCATTTTCATTATCTAGACGAAGTATATAATTATATTAAAGTAGAGTATTCGAAACATATACCTGAATTCAGTCAGTCAAAATTTGAACTTAGGTATTCAAAAGTTGATATTGAATGTGATATAGCAACTAATATTTTTAATTTAGTCAAGCAGTCTTGTAAAAAACAAGTCGGAAGGTCTGGCTCGTCAGAACAATAGAACTGAAGAGCGTTGAAACAAGTATTTCATCAAACACACCTCAATACCACAAATTAAAAAAACAAAAGCTTGAAGATCAAAATATGAAAAAAAGCCTTTTGAAGTATCTTTCTCTAGAATATCAACATTTTTAGAAAATAGTAAGTAAGTAAGGACTTTTCTGTATTTCTTTCATTTGTAATCGATGCATTAACAATCTCACATATTTTCTCTTTTTAACTTAATTGCTTATCTTATTCAATAATCATGCTGTGAACACTAGATTCTGCACATCCAAGTTAGCTTCCCGGTAACCCGTATCTATCCACTTCTATCTTCTTTTGATGGAAGAATTAACCCGAGTAATGAACCAATTTAAAATGTACAATTTTTAAAACCAAAACATTTGCCAACAACTAATCAACCTAGTTTATCTTAACATGAATATTAGACTTAAAAAACACTTATTAAACAACTTACTTATTAAGAAAAAGTTCTGAATTTTTTTTCTTTTTTTTTTGCTTGCTGTGTGATAATCACACGTAGCGTTGTTGTTTAGCTATAAAAAATATATAAAAAACAACAAGCTTAAACAACAATATAAAAATAATAAAAACGATGACTTAAATTGGAATACTATTGCTCTTGGTGTGAATGTAAACAACCTCTGTCCCTTCTAACTGACAAATTTTGTGAAGATCCTCATTTGGACAATATCGATACAATACAGATCATAAATTTAAGACCAGTTAAGTATTTTAATCAACGGTTACTCAACTATACTCAAAGATTTGCATCAAATGCAGATTATATTTTCTTTGTTCTTTCTATAATGCAACAGTTGAATTCGAATAGTCAAATAAATATAGCTAACAGAAACAAACATAACTGAATATACTGCATTTGCTGATTCTATTGTAAAAGTACAAGTACCAGATTGCAATACGAGTCCTGGTATCTTTAAGTTTGTTACTACATATCAAGTTCATTCAACTTCAAAATCATGCCAGTTATTATAAAAATAAAAAATGTCGATACAATTTTGGTCATTTTTTACTTGCCATACAATAGTTGCAGTACATTGTGGTGCCACCTCTTCCAAAATAGGAGCCAACTTCAAGCAAGGGCCACACCATAGAGCCTAACTAATAATATATAGGAAAACCAACAATCTTAAAATTTATTAGCGAGACTCCATATCAGCGAGACTCCATACTAAGTATTGCAAAAATGTATATTAATGATAATCTTGATGCTAACATTGATACACAGTCAGTGTTTAATCAGTATAAAGCATTAACATTGACATCTGAAGATGAAACATCTGAGGTAATGAAACTGACTGCGAAAGAAGCAAAAATAATAAATCCAACATTTCATAAAGTGAAACCAAGTCAAATTACCAGAAAAAAAATATAGAATTTGTATCTAATTATTTACTTATTTCTGAATACTTATACAGGATGTATACACTTCAACTATAAGCTACTTTCAACAAGTGTCCTGTTATACAATAAGTTAGATTAGTAGTTAAAAAGATAACAATAAAAAATATTAAAATGTCTAAAATAATTAAGGTTTCAGCTCTGAAACAAATTCCTTGAATGACAACATATATACACCTTTTTCTTTTCAAAGGGAGTTTATTTGAAATTTTTGTGGCGAGAAACTTAACTGCATTTTTTCCAAATTAAGTTTTGGCTTTTGGTAATAACACGATACATCCGCTATTTCTGATGTTGACCAAACTTTGGCTGAGACTAAAATATTTTTGGAGTTCTTTGATCAAATTTTTATTCAGAGCATCGTGGAAAAACTTCAGGGATTTTTTTTCAACCATAACTTTGATTGATTTGGAAGGTTTAGCTGTCAGTTTTGGATCTGTACTATCAATTATTTGGCTTGCTCTCTGATGTAGCGAATTCAAGCACTTTAGTAGTGTTTGATTCAACTTTAAATAAAGAACTCCAAAGTAGGTAAACAATGGCTGTATAGTTTGGGTGTAAATTTGCAGCAACACGCGTTACTTGGTTTTTTAAACGATTTAGTAGCCTAAGTTGACTGGAAGCTTTCCTATGCAAAGTAACAAACTGGTCACCCATGTTAAGATTATTTTTTAGTTGAACACCAAGGTTTTTGTATGATTCAGTTATGGTTATTAGTAACACTTTTTATGAAACCCGTAGCGGTCTAGAAGTTCTTTTCATACATGGTTTAGTGCCAAACAACATTAACTCTTTTTTTTTTAAGTTTACGATGAGTTCATTTTGGTAAAACCAACGGGAAAGTGCATCAGTTCCTGTGCTAGAGCGTTTTAAATTACGCAAAATCTTTATTTGAAACAAAATTGACTGTATTGTCTGCATATTTTATAATCCTTGCTTTTTTAAAGTGTTGTGCAATGTCTTTTAAGAATACTGTAAAGAGAAGCGGTCCAAGAATTGAACCTTGAGAAACAACTGGCATTAACGACTCTTCATTGGAAAGGATTTGATTATATGACACAACAATTTTATGGTTAAAAAAATAATCTTTAAACTATTCACACCCAATACTATGTACTCCGTAACTTCTCAGGTACGATGTCAGTTTGCAGTGACTAACACAGATATCGATCAATAGTTTCTAAAGCACTAGTTTTACCAGTTTTATGTATTGGGGTCACTCTCACATTTTTCTAGTCGTTAGGAAAAATGCTTGTCTTTATGGAAAAGTTTGAATTTGAACTGAGTTTGAGTTATAGACACAAAAACAAATGGCTTTCTCCATGTAAAAAACTATTTCACAGATTTAGTTTTAGTTTAAGAGACTTGATGACTGATGTTAAATAATAAAAAAAACCATTTAAATTTTGTTGGGATCAGTACAGTAAACCCTCTCCAAATTCATGCATTTTAATTTGATAGTTTGTTTGGGATGAAAGATTTTCTTTATGGTATGCCAAAACTTCTGTGGTGATTTTTCGTTTTCTTTAAGTAGCAAAGAGGAAGTTCTAATGCGGATATGTTAATGTATTTAAAAGAAACATGGTGGATCGATATGTCGATAGACCTGATACCACTTTCAAAGATATCATTTCCTTAATATTTCTATATTTGTTATGTTTTTATCTTGTTATTATTTTTTACAATCAACTAATACAATAAAGTCAGAAAACTGTCAACCCATGGTTTTAATTGAGGAGCTTTTCACAAATAATCTTACTAACTAACCAAACCCTTAATGAACTCAAAAGACAAACTTGGATGCCAAAAAGTAAAATGAAATCCTAACAAATATCCTAAAAAGTATGCCCATCATTTACTTTTTATTTAATCTTTATGTAATATCCTTTTCACAGTGAGAATGAACTAAAATCCAGTGATTCAGAGGATACCTAAAAAAACTCAGTGAACCTAATGTTATTGAGGTAATCAATGCTGATAGACAAATCATAGAACGACATGGAACATTGAACCACATGGTGATCTAGTAGATTTTGCAATTATACATATAGATATAGAGAAATCAATTGAGAAGTGATTCAAATGCATAGCAAGAAAATGAGGATGTTAAGTAATAACGATGATGTGAATGATCCTGCTGCTTGTGTAATAATGATAGATGGTGATACTTATACCTTTCATAGATGTTTTACGTCTGATGAAGATATCGATTAAATTTTTAGATTACTAAATAAAATTCAACATATCCATGCTTTTGAAATTATTTACCGGTGGGCTAATAATTGTGTGAAAAATTATTCAGCTCTGGTAAAAATTCCACATGAATCATTTTATTAATTTGTGAAAGGTGGGGGTGAAACAGGAAAATCCCACTTACTCAACACAATTTATCATTGATTGATAAAGATACTATCTTAGATCAATGCCTTTAGAAAAATCAAAAGTTTTGGAAATAGCCCCAACTGGTGTAGCTGCCATTAATATTGATGGAATAGCAGTTCCTAATGCTTTTGGAATATCCATTGGTTGTTAAGGAAAAACTTATCAAAACTTAGTGATAAAAATAGGTCTGCATTGCAGAATAAATTTTCTCAATTGAAAGTTATTATGATAGATGAAACTTCTATGATTTCAAACAGGCTTCTTTTTCATATTCGCATGTGTAGAAATATTTGGTTGTGTGAATAATCTTCCTTTTGTAGGTTTATATGTTTATGCTTCTGGAGAATTTTATCAATTGCCCTCTGTTAGAGCAAAATCTGTGTATGCTAAGTATAGTGATGCATTTTTAGATTTGACTCATATATGGACCCTTTTTAAACTGACTGAGTTAACTGATTTAATAAGACAAAAAGAGGATTTGCAGTTGATTAATTTGTTAAATGAAGTAAGACTAGCACAAATAAGTATTAGTAATGAAGCAATATTAAAGTCAAGGTTTATCAATGAAACTAACTCTAAAATTGTGCTGAAAATAAACCTGTACATGAACTTAAAAATGCTAACCATGAATCCAAGTGAATTTTTTGTCAATACAAAGTATTGACTTTGCCCAACCATGGTTGGGCATGCCAGAAATTTTTTTGACTTATGAATGTGTCTAGATTTGTATTTTTAATTTAGTCAAGCAGTCTTTTAAAAAACAAGTCGGAAGGTCTGGCTCGTCAGAACAATAGAACTGAAGAGCGTTGAAACAAGTATTTCATCAAACACACCTCAATACCACAAATTAAAAAAACAAAAGCTTGAAGATCAAAATATGAAAAAAAGCCTTTTGAAGTATCTTTCTCTAGAATATCAACATTTTTAGAAAATAGTAAGTAAGTAAGGACTTTTCTGTATTTCTTTCATTTGTAATCGATGCATTAACAATCTCACATATTTTCTCTTTTTAACTTAATTGCTTATCTTATTCAATAATCATGCTGTGAACACTAGATTCTGCACATCCAAGTTAGCTTCCCGGTAACCCGTATCTATCCACTTCTATCTTCTTTTGATGGAAGAATTAACCCGAGTAATGAACCAATTTAAAATGTACAATTTTTAAAACCAAAACATTTGCCAACAACTAATCAAACTAGTTTATCTTAACATGATTATTAGACTTAAAAAACACTTATTAAACAACTTACTTATTAAGAAAAAGCTGCTATCTTAGGAAATAATTAATAATTTGAATGTAAGGGAACAGAAGAGAAAAAAAAAATCCTATTCAGCTTTTAACTTTTTCATATATTATTAAATATATTATCTAATTTAAATACAATAATTTTCTGTGTAAACAATAGGATGCTTTCTTAGTTATTGACGCACGGCAAAATCTCCCTGTCGATGCGTCCCATTTTTAGAATAGCTGAAGACTGGATATTGAAAAAATTTATAGCCCAGCTTCTGCTGTTTACAAACTGAAACAATCAACAAAACAATTAATACATTTCCATTAATGACAACATGACATATTACTACGTTCTTTAAATAAACAGACAAGGAAGGTATTAGTAATAAAACTAATTAACAGATTTGCTATTATTTAATTTTAAATAAGCATGTGAACCACGACAAGGTTCCTTCCCACTCACATGAAAAACAGTAAACTTCAGCAAACTTTTGATTTTATCACACAAATATTAACGATCGCATCCTGAAAGTTTCAACTTGACACGTTTTTTTTTGAGATGTTGACTCAAATACCTGACTAACAGGGTTTAGGTACAATCAATCCCATGCCAGAGACCCATAACACAATAAAATATACTGGGTTTACAAGCAAATCAATGCCGTACCAGGTATCTATAACACTCATAAAACACACAGCTGGATTTACATGCAAATCAATGCTGCGCCAGGAACCCATAAAGCTCATAATAAAACTCATACTACAACACACTGCTGGGTATACCAGCAAATCAATAACATACATAGTCAGAGGGATTTGGGTAAAAAATTGAGCTAATATAAAATGGCAGCTAATTAATGATTATTTTGGAGTTGTTTCAGAACAACAACCTGGTCCGTCCAACACATGAAAACCATGATTTTAATTTTATAAAAACTGATATATAAAAAAAAACCCATTATATCAAAATATTGAGTAAAAACTACAGTTATTAACATTGACATCTCCTTCATGAGGCAAAGAAAAAGCTGCAAAATATTTCAGTGTCTCAGAATATCTTATTCAAAAAGCTAGGAAATTAAAGAATGAAGAACAAGATATTCTGCTGCTAAACAGGTAAAGTGCTACATGAAGATGTAGCAAATCTAGCAGTTGACTTTTATGAAGATGAAGAATACTCACGTCTTATGCTGGGTAGAAAGAATTTTGTAAGTAGTGGAAAAAATGTACATAAGCAAAAAAAACTGATAAATTTAAATGAACTTTATCAAGATTTAGAAAAAAAAAATCACCTCACTTAAAAGTTGGTTTTTCTAAGTTTTGATTCTTACGTCCAAAATGGTGCATGATTCAAATCACAAACTAAGCTAATACCAAAAAGGCCCATAAACAAATAATTAGAAGAGCTTTTATTCATGGTGATCCTTACTCACCACATCAACATATGGATCAATGAATGTTGTGATATTTATTAGAAGCATACTTCACCATGCATTTAAATGAAAAATCCAAACCAAAATAAAACTGAACGATGACAACAAATCATGATGTTGGTATAAAGGTAAACAACAACAAAATTTATAAAACTATGATTTAACAGATGGCAAATTTAATTAACTCTAACCTTCTTTTATCTTTTGCAAATAAATTAAGTACTTCATTCACATCAGGAATTATAGTTTGGTGAACATACCATAAATAAACTTAACCCAGTTAGCCTGGCGTTTAACATAGTGCTACTTGTATAATCCTTAAGCCTCCCCAATTCAGAAAGTGATCTCTCACACTCACAACAGTTTCAGAAACAGCACCTGAAAAATTTACCCAGTAATTCTCACATAAAAACTTGCAAATAGTTTAAAGGTTTTCTTCCAATCTCTATTTTATAAAAATAAACTAAATTAGAATAATAAAAGTACTCAACACTTAATAAATATAAATAGATAATAATTTTCAGATTTCCTAAAGAAAAGCTATAATGTATATTAGCAGCTTTTGTTAAGTAACAAAAATTATTTTGAAGAAACTAAAATTAATAGAATACAATTTGTTTTGATAAAAATGAAAAGAACTGCTTGTATTCAAAAAAAAAAATAAAAAAAATATGCTATCTGTATTGATCATTTCCAAAAAAAGTTTATTTAAAGACCAATTCTAACAAACGATCACCCAATAATGAAAAAATATTTAAAACCCTTTTAACATCTGGATAAATCCCTTGGTGAATTGACAATAATGACAACGAGCTGAAACGAGGTTCTGACATTTGACTTCTAGTGTAAGTTTTAAGCAACGAATAACAGAAATACTTCTCTCACATTCACATGTACCAGCAATAGTAGATGGAATGTTTTTAACATTACGCCAAAGACTTTACCATAAATCGACTTCAGTATTAATTGATGTGAAGTGAGGCATATCATATGAATAAAACGAAATAAATTCAATAAAATCAGACTGCCAATCTTCAGACTCTTTCATATACTTTAAAATATTCGAAGGAATTCCAGATAAATCTTTATAAACAAACATACCGTCAACTGGAAATCTATTATCTAACTCGTTTATTAAATGGACTATGATACTGAATTTATAATAGCCAGATATAGAATTAGGATAGTTATCTCTATGCATTTGCCTGCCACAATGTCTTGGTTTAGATTCATTTAACACGAACTTTTTGAACTAAGACCGTAGCTATAGTGTACCACTCAGAATGATAAGAGTCGATATTAAACTTAATATTAACTAACCGATTTTTTGGATTTTCGATTTCTAAAACTTGTTGTGAAATATCAAGATCTAGTTTGGAGAGTCACAGTGATAGCATAAAAATAGTCCATCAACTATTTTGACAAGACTAAACACACTATGAAATAAAAATCAATGTAAGACGAATATATGAAGCTGATTTTGAAATGTCACTGTTATAAACCTAGCCTTCATTTAATGCCATTTCCTCAAAAGCATAAATCACAGATTCAAAATTAACAAAGAAAACATCAAGCCCTCTTAGTTTTTGAACCCAACGGGTCCTACAGGTGTCAATTAACTTAGCCTGACAGGGCAATAAATATTTATTATAAATATAAATATAAATATCTTTTATTTGTTCTAATAAGTTATTTACTTTTTTAACTTGGCATGTGTTTCCAACAACAATACTTAACCTATGACCTTAACCAATTTATAAAAACTGCTTTAGAACTAACAAGCTTAATTCTAGATAACACTCCTTTATATCAAGGTTATAGTCAACATATCTTAATACAACCAACAGTTGCTCAGTATTCGAACAGTCTGCATCTTCATTGCACAATATTAAAAAAAATGTTGGTTTTTTAAATTTTGAAACTAAAACCTCTTCAATATACTTCCAATAAGTATCAATGAGTTGGTTTTGTGAGGTTTTTGAAATATAAGTAGCATTTTTAGGAGCATAACAAAGATGTTTTCCTTCATGACTAGCATCTATACAAAAATTCAAAAGTTCAGAAAAATGGCCTATACTGACTTTTTTCAACGATGGCTCTCTGACATTGAGGTGAAACTGACAATCATCCCTACGTCCACAAAAATCTAAATTATTATGACCAAGAAAAATGATAGTTTTGATAACAGGAAAATTTTTTTTACGATTTTCTGCAATAATCTCTTTTTTTATATTATCAAGTTCAATATTTAACTCAGCCTTGGTTATTCTCATTTGAACATAAAATATTTCTAAAAAGTAGTTATGTTCTTATGAGACTTTCAAACATTAATGATTCGCATATCATGTTCTAAACTGGCCATCAGATCCTGAAATAAAGTTAAATTCTTTTGGGCTGAAATAAGAATGGCGATTTATATGGATATTTTCAGAAAACGCTGCTCTTTTAAATCAGCCCCTAACAAAATGTTTTTTATGTTTGTTATGTTTGTTTAATTTCAATTAAATCATTAACCCTTTGTTGTTCATGGCATCATATGGGTCCCACGTTTTCGCCCCAAAATCTGTAACGTCTTCTTTGATTTTATGGTTTTTCATTATGGTTCTACAAAAAATCACCATTTAACATAATTAAAATGGTGGAAACTTAGTGTTGTTTTGGATCACCCATAAAAGACTAAATGAAAAAAAATATTATATTTGAGTTTAGCATATGAGTTAATTTTTGGACAGTTTTTGTAATTGATATTTCTTAAGACATTTTTGTAACTTTTACTGTTTTTATCTTCTAAAACGTAGTTGTTTCAAAGCATGAAAATGTTACTGTTGTATTGTCTGTCAATTTTGCAAAAATTTCTCTTCAGTTAATGGTATCCATATGGATCCTGTAAACAAACAGCAGAAACTGTAAGTAGTTTGAATATAAAGAAGTTGCTTAGTTACGTATATTAGGGTACTTTTAGGCTACAATTTTATGTGTATAGTATCTTTTTGTTGTTGATTAGCAAATAACTTATCATGGCTGTTTAAATAAAAATTTTTCCTTTTCTAAATCTTTCCATAACTGTTTAAAGGATCTATATAGCTCCCTAAATTTTCTCAAAATTTTGTCAAATAGTTTTGTATCATTAACTATTACTCAGTGCCAAAGAAAATAATGTTAATGACATTCTTTTTGTGAAATAGTAAAGGGTACCGTAATCTTATGTTTTTAGATCTACCTATGACTGGGTATGTTTGGAACCTCTCACCTCCAAAAGTTTCAAACAATTCACATAAAAGAAATTAATTTAATTTCACAATTAAAACTGAAAATGAGGAACAGGGAGCAGTATGTTTTTCACCAGAAAAATACAAGCTTTTGTCAACAATTTCAGAAGACAACGACGGGTGTGAAATAAATAACCATTACTATGATGATATGAAAATAGTGATTTCTTTATGAACAGTAAATTTGTTTTGGAAATATTCCTATGTATCCAGTGGTCATTATTCATTGTAGTTTGGCTGCTGTCAGCCCAGTCTCTTGTCTTTCTATTGTTTTCTTGAGATTTTTTAATGTTTTTATATAGATTTTAAGTCTTTAATAAAGTTTGTCAGAGTTTTTGTCCTATATAAAATTATTACATTGCATTATTTACCTTTTTCCAAGAATTATCGCTTTTCATAGTGTTAAGGGATGTTCACATGGATGAAAAAAAGCTCGTGTTTACATAATTGAGTATTATATCTAATATATTTGAGTATAATAAACATATTAAATCAATAGAAAAACGACCAGCCTAATCAGACTGATTTTCACCATCGTGTTCACGTGGAATTTTTTCAGCCTGTTTAACTGAGATCTCAACTAAAACAAAAGGGGTATTGCCTAAGTGGGCTGATTTATTTTACGAGCACAATGGCGAAATCTTGCAAAGTAATTTCATCTCAGTTAAGCGGGCTGGTTTTGTTCATATGAACACCCCCTTTGAAAAGAATTTTATAACAATTCTTAATCCTGTTGTCAATTTTTAAATCTGTTGCATATCCGTTTGAGTGCTTAAACTGATTTTGGCTTGTTTAAATTATTTAAATTGTCTATTATATTTTCAACAGTTCAACCAATCAAATTGAAATACACTTAATTTTATTTGTATATTTATCTAAAAAGCTACGTGATTTTTTATTAACTTCTCAGCTAATTATTTCATCTAACATCTTGGAGCATTTTTATCTTTATTTAGTTAATGTTGCCATATTTACCTTTGTGGCATGACCGATATTTGATCAAAAACGATATGAGAACCATTTTAACAGTAAATTTCGTAAAATGGATGAACTAATGACACATTATTGGATTGAGAGCCAAATAAATTAAAAAGTTTCTATCCAAATTAAAAGTTTGTGATGGGTAAAAAACTAGTAGATATTTTCGTTATGATGTACATCTAAGTATAGATTTTTCAGAAAATTTACCTGGTGTTGTTCGCGTCTTGCTAATCCTGACCAAGTTATTCCGAATTAGACAGGAGTCCATGTATTGGTTCGTGAAAAAACAGTAATAGTTCAAAGCAATGTTGGTTACCTTGATGCTATCAGCAACCCTGCTACTGAAATCGGCAAAGTATATGTGATGTTTCAATGTGATGCAACTAGAGAAAAATTAAAGCTCTCATCAATTTTCTGTGTGTTGGATCAAGCAATGCACGCAAAAGCATGAAAGGTAATTATAAAGAAAAAATATGAATTTTTGAAAGCAGTCCTTTTTCTCAGCACATTTCACATGTCAATGATGATACTTATACATATATATATCAGGATTCAGATATACTATGGTTCAAAGTTCAGTTATTGCAGCATTTTTGATTGAAGGATTTATCACTGGGAAGATGTATAATCGCCCTATAAGATTTTATAGTACTTCATAGGCTGCTACTAAACCTATTTCTTGATTCTAAAGAAACTAAATTACCCGGTATGTTCAAGAACCTAAAAAATAATTTATCAGATGAAGAATTCGACAAGGTTATTAAATTTGAGGAGTGTGTCAAATTTTTTGACCAATTCAAAATTTTTATCAACAAATTAATGACTGAAGCTCAAGAAAGGAATAATGAAGGAAATGAAAAAAGGTACAGTACCAGAAGAAGAAGTTCCTAGTCTAAACCAGTTGGAGATCTTACTAAACAACTCTCGAAAAGTGCAAACGTGACAGCTTCCAATGCAGTACTTTTTATTGATATGGAAGCTTAGACATGTACTTAGACATGTAGTTTTAGACATGTAGTTTTAGACATGTACCTCTCTTTATCAATTAAAAACTTTAAAAGATATCTAAGATTTTCAAAGTTTGTAACATTAAAAATATCTAGTCTGGTCATAAAATTAAAAAATGGAAAAAGGTTCTGGGCTCATCAGAAATCAAAACTGCATCTATTGGGTATTATATACTGAATGGTCGAAACCTTTTTATCGTAACTTATTAGGTGATAGAGAGGTTTATATGAGAGAGAGAATGTTATATTTAACCAACAAATTGCCGAGACAATATTTCCAGATGGGCCCACGGGTCTTTGAGTACTTAGAAACCCCATTTGCGTCTACGAAATTCGCTCAACCAAACAACCCGACCAATTTCAGCTAGCGTTGCATTACGCAATGAATTTTGCTCAGAAACTCAGAGATAACATGGAAATAAATTTCCGTCAGAGGTGGGAGTCGAATTCATATCCTTTCGCTCCGGAGTCAAACATCCTACCACTGTGCCAACTCAGCCTTGTAACACATTTTATCACGATGCGAGCGATTATCAAAGATGATTGTGCATGCTGTTAACAAACTGATAACGAACTGATTTGTCACCAAGAGGAAACTAATACAAGAATGTTTTACCATGCTAAACATACTTCAGAAAACTGATATGTATCTATAGTTATAAATACACCAGAACATTGTGAATTATTGTGCCTCTCCTACATCAATAAGCAGAAAATCCATAAAAAAATTATTTGTTCCATCAATATGATACCCAAAAGTTTATTGCCTCATAGACTAATAGATGGCATCCATTTTAATCTGTGTGACAATGTGGCAATAGGGTATTGATATAGCAACTTTCAGCTTGCCACATCCCAAAAGCCTTATTTTCAGAATGAAATTGAATAGTCACTTTCTGATTTTCAAAAATATGTAAAACTTTTAAGGATCCATCTATTGGCTATAATAAATGCGATCATTATTTTCTCTTGAAACCCAACCTTAATGCTTTCGCAGTTATTACATTTGTGCATAATGCGAGTGGAGTGTATTTTGAATATGATCAGGAAGATATTTGTCAAAGAGAAAGCAAACAAAAGCATAATGTCAGATAGTGGAAGAGCATGTTGCTCACCTTCCAGGGGACAAAGGTACAAACATGTAATTTGTAACGACAGTTTAAAGACTAATACTTTCCCTTGAACAGCTGGGACTATAGTTTAAGGACACGTGTAAATTGTCTTCGTCCAGGATCCAGTACATGAGGTATAAGGCCAAGATTATAGTCAAATTTTATAAAAGGCTCTATGTTTCCAGATGTACTAAACAAATATTAACTAAATTAACAAGTTATAAGAAAAATTTTGAAACAGAGTGCACTTAACATACTCAACTTAATATCTTCCCTGTGATAAATAGAAGTCTTGACAGAATATACGCCCTACTTGTGATAATTGCAAAACACCTGTTTAAAATACATTAGACTATGGCTCGATTAATATTCAAAAATAATAACCTGTTGATGCTTAAGTAAATCATACAAAAGGTTGACTCTTGACTACAAAACAGACTTACATGCATCTAGTTTGGCTGTTAATTTTGTAAGTGTCTCACCAACTAATGCTAAATCACCTGCATAGTCTGTATAACCTTTCTGGGTAACCTTGACAAAGCTTCTAAAACTAACATAAATATTAAGGGCTTAACATTGAATCCTGATGTAAACAAACAATTCTTCAATCAAAAACATATCCAAATCCAAATTGCCGTGACTACAATAACTAGTCATTCTTCAATGCCAAGCTTTCTCATAGCTCACATCTCTGGGTACTCTATCAACAAGTTGGAATCAAGGATCAGCACAACAGACAAATTAGACAATGATTGAAACATTTAATTAAAAGGAATATTTATCACCACAACCCAAATTTAGTAGAAATTCTTAACTTCCAGATAAAAAATGTTAAAAGGTGCGTCTAGGACTAGTGTTGTGTAAAAAGAGAAGAACATAAGCTTCTAGTGTTCATTTATCTGAATACAAGTCGTTGGCAGACCATCCCTTTGTTAGTCAATTTTTTTTTCAATGGAGCTGTAATTTTTCACCATGCTGTCCTAGTTACATTCATATGGGATATCACTGTATTACTTAATTATTTCACAATATTTTTCATCTAATCATCACCTTATATCAGATAACAATTTATTTATAAAGACCACTAGTTTATTATAAATGTTAGCCAATCAAAGTCTGGACTTAATTGAAATTAATTAAAATGATATAACAGACACTCCCATGCTCTGGCATATAGAGAGATTTTTTCAGAGATAGCTATAATTCCATTTTTATTAGAAAAACAATTAATTAATTAAATATTTCTTTGAATATCATTTTAAAATATGGAAAATTGAATCAAAACTCTACATTATACCATTTTTTTTTTGCAGGGATCATGGATACATATGCAAATGTTCCTTGTGGTGATTTTGGCATATATAATGATTCTAGATAGAGCTATGAATGGCAGTCGATTATTTGTAAATTTAGACACACTACATATAAAGCAATGTCAAAACACTTTTATTTTGGTAATATACCAATTTTAGGTAATAGACCATTGTAAAATATTATTTTTTATTTCTATGCCTATCACTAATACTAAGACTAAAGGAGAAGTTCATTCAAATTTTCGAATTTTTAGAAAATGTTGTTTTCGTATAGATATTGCATATATATAACACGTATATGCATATAATATACATATATATATATATATGGCATTAACACGTGGAAAAAATTTTATTTTGATATGTTATCAGGATAGTTATTAGACTCAAGATCAAAAACAAGCATTTTGGACTAACTCATCAGTAAAAAAAAACCCTCCAAAGAGAGCCTCGCGACGTATGTTATGGTGAAGAATTTTATCATAACAAACATTCACATTGAAAATTCAACAAACATGTGAAAAGTGAGAGTGAGAATGTTATATTTAGCTTGGGGAACCAATAAATTGCCAAGCCAATATTTCCAGAAGGGCCCAGGTGATGGGTCTTGCAGTACTTAGAATGCCCATTTGTGTCTATCAAATTCTCTCAACGAAACAACCCCACCAAATTGAGCTAGTGTTGCATTACACAATGAGCTCTGCACAGAAACTCAGAGATAACATGGAAAGTAAATTTCCGCCAGAGGTGGGAGTCAAACTGTGATTATTCTGATACCATATTCTTCCGCAAATAAGCACTGGGCTTATCTGCTTATCTAATAACTAGAAAGAAGTTTCAAGTGCCAGAGGGCACTTGGGTTCCTCGTGATGGTGTTGAACTACCCTGCATATACTATATTTATGCAGTAAAAATGCTTAAAAAGAATATATATCAGCATTTTAAAAAAACTAATGTTTTCTTTCTTCCTAAAAAAAACCTCTAAAAAGGGGTGGGCCTATAAAAGGAGTGAGCCTATAAAAGGGGTGAGTCTATAAAAGAGGTGAACCTATAAAAGGGGTGGGCCTATACACGGGTTGGCCTATACACGGGTGGGCCTAAAAGTGAATTTACAATACCGGTACGGAAAACCATGGGCTTATACACAGGTGAGTCTATACGCGGATATTATATATAAAACATTAATGTTTTATAAGTTGATCTTTTAAAAATAGAATTCAGATATAATTATTCCATTAATATTAAAACTATGAGTCTATCAATCTATACATTAATTTGATACGTGTATATACCTTTTCATCAAGTTTAAAATATTCGTCGCAAAAATGCATATCACACAAAATAAAGTTGTTTGCAGAAAGAAAATGTGGAGAACATTTCATTGCATTGATCCATTTGTTTCTCAAATCCTTATCCAAAGGTACTCTGTGCTATCCCATATTTTATTTAAACATATTTTTGCAGTTTTTATTTAAACTTTTAGTGGCTCAAAGTTTTTTATAACGCTGCTTCCAAAAAAAACAACTTAAAAAATTGTTAGACAAATTTTTTCAGGGATCCAAATATGTTGGTTACAATAGCTAAAAATGAACAACCTATTTGAATGAACTTCCCCTTTAAAGTTCAACTTTGTGTAAGCATATGGTTTGGAACTAAAGTTTTGAGAATAAACTTCTTTAAAAATCTTTTGCTTACACCATGAACTATAGCATAAACCTTTTGCTTACACTATGAACCTTTTGCTTATACTATGAACTAGTATAAATTTTAACATAGAAAAAAAGCTAATAAACAGCTAATGAAAAAAAAATAAACAAAGCAAAAACGAACAGAACTACAGACAGGGTTAATCCATAGGATTCAGTCACTTCACTTAAGAGGAACTTTAATATTTAAGATTATATAATAAAATAGTAGAAGTAACATAATGCAAAGAATAAATAATACTTAATTCTCTTCTTCCTTTACAGCACAATCTGTTCCTTAAATATAAATTAAATTTGAAATCACTTCTATCTGTAAGACTCTTGATGAGCATGTTTTTAAAAACGATCAGTTAATTTGATTACAGTATCTGTCTTCTTGTTATAAAAATAAAACATAAATTCTCTTCATAATTTCCTCTTGTTATATTGAAATTTCCATCTTGTCAAAACTGTTGAGTTCTTTTGAGAATAAAAAATCACAGGATCTACCCTAGGTAGATTAAATAAAAAGAAAAATAATTGCTATAATTCTTATCAGGAGTTAGATTTCCATGGCATATATCAGAGTACAATTTTTATATGTTTTACAGTTCAATATGGTAAGGTATAGAATAGAATACAGAAATTTTCATACTTTCATCATATTTATGTACTCATAACAAAAAAATTTCTAAAATAAACAAT
This sequence comes from Euphysa ruthae, assembly GCA_035046665.1. Lineage (NCBI taxonomy): Eukaryota > Metazoa > Cnidaria > Hydrozoa > Anthoathecata > Corymorphidae > Euphysa > Euphysa ruthae. Next base: position 28,870 of record JAUZNK010049843.1, read on the forward strand.
CAGATATGCAACAAATGTTCAACAAAAATATCAACCATGAATCTGCCTGTATCAGAAAACCCTTTGGAATAAATGATTTTGACTCTCTCTAAAAAAAATAATAAACAAGTAGACACAGATATGACAGATGAGTAATATTATAGATTTGAATGAGAACATTTCTAATCTACTGAATTACTATACCATTATAATTTTCCAAGCATGGAGCAAACACCTGTTTTATGACTGGCAAGGAGAATTCACTCTATTAGGGAATAGCTACTAGCATTAAGTTTCAAGAGTGAGTGGTCACATAATAAAAAGATATGGTTCCTTTATTACTGTAAGTTGGCGTTAGAAAAGATATCCAGCTGTTAAAACTTTGTTCTCTCACTGCATTAAATGATTAGATTATCCGTTATATACACTTGCTAGCAAGTTAAAATTAAAAACCTTTAAATTGAAATATTTGCTGCAAAACCGGACAATAATAAAAGTTTATGATGATTACGAAGGCAATGATAATTGACAGCAATGATGACAATTAAAGATGATGACAATAAAGAAAAATGATGATGAAAATTGATAACGATAGTGAGAAAAATGACAATGATGATGACATCCACAATGGTGATGATCATTATCATTATGATGATTATGATGATAAAAATGATGGTGATGACAACAATGAATACGATAATGACAATAAGGACGACATTTACAATTATGACAATAATGATGATGATGATGACAACGACAAAAATTTAAATGATATTGATGATTGATGAAATTGATAATTGATGGTGATAGTGGTGATGGTGGTGATGATGGTAGTTGTGATGGTGACGGTGGGGTGGTGGTGATGAAAATAAACTTGCAAATATGACAGACTACCTATGTATATGACAAAAAAGCTGGTAACAAAAGGAACTCCTGGAAATAAGCAAAATTAGAAATAAATTGGAATAAAAAAATAAGAAGTCACAGGAATTTAAAAGTATAGAAAGTAAAAAATGATATAGATACTTATTAAGATTTATGTTTTTATTTAAGCGTTTACGAATGGTAAAAGGTCATGGAGTTAGGGATTAGTGAACAAACATATAGCTTTAATGGTCAATTACAAGATTTTAAAACATGATATTTCTAAGAATTTTCCATGTAAAGCTAGTATTGCCTTTAGGCAATTACATCATAAAATCAAAAATCTATTTTCAAAAATCTATTTTTAGGCTGAAATAACCGTCTTTAAATCTAAATGTTTGTGTCGGGCATCAGAAACTCATTCCTGGTCAGGATAGCATAGTTTTGCCATCAAAAACAATAATAAAAAAATTAAATATTGTTTACTCATTCAACGTATCCCTCATGCTTTGTAAATATTTTATCATCCCACATCGACCTCCTTAAAATTCAATCTAATTAAATACAAATAAATACAAATATTCATGGTTAAAAAAATGTTTATTTATCTATCATAGATCTTGTTTAAAAATTCCTACACTCAATACTTCTTTTAACTTAATAACTAGTGAAAATATCACGTGTCAATTCATTCCTTTTTTTAAATTGTCTATTTTCACAAATAACATCAATGCCATTATCACGAATTATCGATTTCTTGAAACTTAGGTGATTGAATCCCTTTGTTATGATACAATTCTTATATATTGCTTCAAATTCATTGAAAATTCTTTAAAACACTATGCCTTCCATATTTTCATGGTCCCGTCTTCGGAAAATGTAGCTAAGAGATTTTGATGAGGGTGATGACGTATACCAACAACATCTTTATCATGAACCTAAACCAAACAGGAAATTATAAAATTAAATAGATTACCAAAATAAAAGTTATCATTGAGGTTAGAAATCTCATAATTTGTCAGACAATTGACTAGAAAGCTAAAATCTAAGCTCTATAACCAAGACATGCTGCAGTAAAGAGGTAGTAAAAAGAGGCTCAATATCTATGACGACGTTTTAACATAAAATCGCTTGTGTTTGATTTTAATTATCAGTTGGATATTTCTGGCCGTTTTACTTGTTAGCTAACCTTAAAGTAAATTGTATCCAGCAAAAAAATTAAAATATTTAAAATGGTGGCTATCGAATTGATTTTTCAATGTGATTTTCGAAAGCGGTCATTATTAAACGAAGTAATGACTAATACTACCTCCTACTACCTACTAATTGAAGGCATCATAGAAGCCAGAAATAGTCAAAATGTTATTGTAATATGAAACATATTGCACAACAGTGGTGTTAAGAAAAGAAAAACAAACAAGTCTGAAGCCTCATCAGAAAAGCATAAGACGAAATAAACATTGATATTACTAAAACAAAAGCAATTCGAGAAATAGCAGAACCAACAAACAAAAAATAATTTCACTGGTTTCTTGGTGCAGTAAGAATACTTAGCTAATTTTATAGTCAACTTAAAACCGCACCCATGTAATTTATTGTATTCAATCAAAAAAAAGATGTGGTTAATCGATATGACAAAAAAATAAGGTGCAAATCAGAAAACTTTAAAATAAAATTTTTTTCGTGTGACAATTTCTCATCTAGGTTACAGGAACAGCTGCGTTATAATAAATTGCATTATCTGTCATATTCTTTGACAGACCATAGCAGAAAAAATCTACTGTCAAACAAAGTATTCGTGTCAATCATCTTTAATTTACATGATATGAACACAAGAAAAAAACTTTGAAATCCAACACATAAAAAAATGAAAATACATAAAAAATGAAAAATGATCATAGTAGCCGATGGATTAATAAAAGTTTATTCAAGGGAATCAGTCAAATAAAAAAAACTTTTAAACACAAATAAATAAATAAATAAATACAACGTCAAAGCTACCAATAACTCCTAAACAAATTTAAATATTATTAAAAATTTATCCACTAAAAACACAAAGATAAAAAAGACAATACTTAAGACAATCCTGTGACCATGCTTGAAAAAACGGATGGCTAAACAAATGAGATGATTTAAAATGAATAAAAGACAACTGATATAATAATATATTTTAAGAAAAACTAAAGCAAGATTTTTATATTTTAAGTTTGTCTTCTTTGTTCACAAATTTGGAAAATGAAAAAGCTTTAAATAATAATTTATTACATGCTACAAAAATTAAACTTAGAAATATTTCTTACTGTCATTGTTCTTTCAAGTTTCCCTGAGCCCACACTAAAGCAATATAGCACATGATCTTCTCCAACACAATAAATCCATTCACCATGGGGTGAAACTTCACAGGAAATAAAATCTCCACCCTCTCGTTTACCAGATGTAAAAGTACGCATTATCTAAAAAAAAAACTGAAAACTAAAAATCCACATTTCTTTAGAACATTTATATCTTTCATAACATTTCTCAATTATCCTTTGAATTAAAATGAACATTTAAAAGAATCTTAAAATATTTTCTTTATCAAGTTATTCATAACTTTATTAAGTTTTTCAAGAAGAAAGTTAGCGAAATACGCCTTTCGGGCTCATAAAACAAAAAGTTGAGCTAGTCTTACTGAAATTATTACATAATTAAACTTTTGTTTTCGAAACTTACTTGGCCTTGCATATTCATTGAGAATACTGTGCTAGTTTTATTACAAAGTACAAATTGATCCACAGATCTTGGTAATCCATGGACAGAGTTTATTCGAATACCAGCAGTTGAACCTCCAATACCTCCCTGAAATGTATGGATGCATTCACCTGATTTAACATTCCATACCTAAAACAAGAAAATTATAAAACAACAGCAGACCAACCATTTAAATGTAGCTTATAACAAAATCTGCACGCCATAAAAGTAGATTTCGTATAAATAAAGTAAGAGTGCTACATCTTGTCAATATGAAAAGGATAGAGGGAAGAATATAGCATAATTCTTGGCCCTTTAATTTTTTCAACATTATTTTGCACTGAATTTCTAGCTATATCTAATTTGAATCATGACATTTTATAACAACAAAAAGGAACTTAAAATATATACATAATTATATATATACATTTTAGTTAATGA
>JAUZNK010049844.1:0-16066 GCA_035046665.1 Euphysa ruthae
ATCAAAAACGATAATATCGATAAAACCAAAAACGAAAACCGTTAAAACTTATATTATATTTATATATATATATATATATATATATATATTTTTTTTTTTTATATATATATATATATATATATATATATATATCTCCGACAAGTTGTTGTATGTTCTTTTAATGTCATATATGTATAGAAAATCTTAATACATTTATTAAAGTGTTTTTTGCACTAAGGTGGTAATAAAATATATTCTAAAACTTTGTTTTTAGCTTTATCATTGCCTAACTTGAAACCAGAATCACAATTAATGACTGCTATCAGTCTTTCTACATGCTTGTGTTGAATGGTTATCCAAATTAGGAGTAAGAGTGTCTGGTTCAGTGGAGGAATAAATTCAAAACCTACGAAATAAAGCAGGGAAAAAGTTTAAATTTCATATGATATCTTTGACTATTAGCTCAAGTTTTCTTTTTAGTTGTTTTAATTTTTTGTGATCTGATACACCACGGTTTTATATTTTCTTGAAATTTTCTGTAGCATTATCGCTTTTTTCTTCGATAATCTGCATTGTAGAGGGTGAAAATGGTTAATGAAAATCAATAAATGAATTTCCAACGCCAGAAGAAAAGTGCTCGAGATATGATATGTTCATTTTTTTAAATCTAGTCCTTCTGTGTGTTAAAACTCGTATATAATCTTGATGAACGGTGTTATCCTCTGGAAAACGAAAGAATTGTATATTAAGGCCATCTGATATCTTTGTTCATAACATAATGCAGAGGCGTAAATCCAGTTAACCATGATGAAAATATTACATATTTGTTACTTATTTAAAAAACAAAACTTTAACAATCTATGTCAATGTTTATTTATTTATATAGATCTATTAATAAAGGTTTGCGAAAACATGAAAGACTTGTTGGCAAGCCAAAGTTAAAATTGGTGTAATTGATGACAAAAGATAACTGCAACAGAATTCAACAAACCATAAGCATTTTCGCCCGGCTTCAGTTTCAGCCCGTTTTGACAGGCTGAAATTTTGTATCACTCTCGCATTGAAATACCTGTATTTCACAAATTACAATTACACGATGTCTGTGTTGAAATTCACCGGTCTGTATGTTCTACCTCGCTTGAAGCGAACCGAGCAAAGATTTAAAGCCCGGGCTTGAGATGTTATTCATCAAAAAAACAAGATGGCGGCGGTACAGAAAGTGAATGAAAATAAGAAGAAAGAAAGCAAAGAAATTCGATTTCGATGTGATAAAGATGACAACATATCAAATGTCATCTAGGTCACAATTTTTATTTTCTATCCAAAAGTTATGAAGAACAAAACAACGGCAGGCAACAATAGAAACTGTTTCTAATTTGATACCCAAAGTTCTCCTTAAAATTCCTCACCTCACCTTTAACCTACCAAAGGCACATTCTATTTGGTTCCTTGCATATCATAGCGTGTTATATAACTTCCTCATTCTTGGAACAACTTAGATACCCTATCTGGCAGAAATGTGTTAAAGGGTAGGCAAGTTCTTCGATCAAGTATTTTGGTTGTGACTCATAACCAACCAACAAATTGTATGACGTTTGAGATAGTTCTCTTCGCTTAATTTTTTATTGACAGTTAAATTTGCAAATAAAGCGAAGCATCATGTACTGATCATGGTTATTGCATTCAACATACATGAAATAGACTTTGTTATCACAGACTGCTTGTACGTTTAAAGAAAAATACCGCTTATAACAAAGGTAGTCCTTAAAATTTTTAATGGGGCATTTAAGTTGAACATGTGTGCCATCAATGCATTCCAACGCTTGTACCAATGCCAAACTTTAAGTCAAACTCAAGGGCTATTCTTCTCATATCCTCATTTTTTTTTGGCAGGTACAGAAATTTTGGACCAGTAACATTATTATGGCATTACATACGATTTTAAAATTTTTCGAAAAAGTGCATTTATGAATGCCATAGGTGTTAGTTAGCATTCATCGAAAGAAAGCCGGTGTCTTTTAAATAGTAAAGAGATATAGATAGTTTTTTCTCTACTACCAGATAACAACAATTTCGGTAGTTTGTTTAAGGACTTATCACAGCATATATGTCAGCAGCAAGTTAAAGAAAGCTTTTTTTTGTCGTACAAAAATTTCTTTTCCAGCAAACTTCTGGAACTTCCGAGCCAATCATATTTTGCCACCATTGATCAGTCCCTCCCTTTTCTACCCAAAAGCCTTTTTTTCTGTCAAGGAATCTTTGTTTTGCATGTTTTTTCTTGTGCATAGATATGCACCAATACCCATGTTTGGTTATGCCTCAAGTAGTTTGTAAGTAATGACTAAACCATTGAGCTGCAATGTGGGAGTCTTGAGAAGAGTAAATTGTTGTATTATTAACAATGTTAAGTGAAAATTCTTTGTAGATACAGCCATTTTGATGTTTCCCACATTTTTGATTGCGTGTTTACTTTCGATTTTAGGATATTGTAATGTTCTTCTCGGTATTACAGCCGACGGGATGTAAATTTCCATGTAATCGTGGGATTTTTGAACCCGGCACCGGTGTGTCGGGAAATTATGAAGTCTTCATTTACTAGGAAATTATGACGTCAAGGGTCATAATTTCTCGGAAAATTAAGATCGGAGCATGAAATTAGGACTCCTAGAATAATAGACTTCATAATGTTAATTTTTTGACTAATTTCTTCACAACACTCTAAAATTTGTCACTTTTAAAATTTGAGAATGTTTTATTATACTGATAAAATTTAGAGTTAAAATCATCTTAAATTAATGAAATCATATTCAATCTGAGTTTTTAGTCATTGCATTGAAAATTATGTTAGAGTCGGAAATATGGAGCATGTGAACAAAAACAATGTAGTAAGCACAAAAATGGCAGTAGAAAAGGACGTAAACAAAACACAAAGTCGAAAACCAATTGAATTTTACGAACTTGAAGAATATTTGAGATCTAAAACCTATCCAATTTCAATTCCACACAAAGATTATGGAGCGAAATATGAGATTAAAGTATGAGTTAAAAGATGGTCATCTTTATAATTTAAAGAGACTCGTCATCAAAGAACTAAATCGATAGATCGAAATAGTGAGAGATATTCACAAAGGTATTGGTGAGTCTGAACATTGCAAGGCTATGACTGCACACAAAGGTAAAAATTCGACTTATGAAAAATTGGGGCAAAGATTCTTTTGGTATTATATAGCTTCGGAATGTGAATGACTTTATTCGAAGTTGCGATCACTGCCAAAAGCAAGCTGACCTGAAATCTCCAAAAACCGAGTTGAATTCAATACCTGTACCAAAAATCTTAATGAAACAGGTTGGGGTTAATAAATGTAATTTTCCCGATTTAGATGTTCATCGTCATTTTATTGTTCTCATTGATTATTTTCAAAGTGGTCAGAAAGGAAGCCTACTAAAAACATGTGCATCAACAGTAGCTCAATTTGTATACGATGTAATTTGCCGCCATGGTTGCTTTGAAATTCAAATCTATGATCAGGGTCGTTAATTCGTTAATGAGGTATGCAAGGAACTTCACAAACTGACGTGAGTCGAGCAAATAGTTACATCTGCTTATCATCCTAAAGCTAATGGGTTGGTGGAACGCCAAAATAGAACAATAAAGAACTCTTTAATAAATGTTTTGGAAGATTATCCCGAGAAGTGGCCTTACATTTTTGAATTGATATTGTTTGCTCATCGCGTTAGTCGTCATTCCTCAACAAATTATTCTCCATTTGTAATGATGGATAACAGAGAGCTAGTGATACATATTGATATAAAATCTAAATTGAATGCAAATGAATCAAACGAGAATCAACAAGAGCCATTCGACTTTGCAAATTTTGATGCGGTTTTTACTTCAACTTGTGAAATCGGAGATGCATTTGCCGAATAAGCAGCTGAAAACATTAAAACTGCTCATAAAAAGCAGAAACGAGATTACGATCGTAGACATATATCAAAAACTGAGATTAGTGTGGATGATATTGATCTTTTGAAAAACAACAAGCGGTTCGATCAAAAAGGCGGTAGGTTTTCGTAAAAATGGTTTGGTCCATACAGAGCATTACATCCAAGGGTGTAGCAACATTAAAAAATTCGATTGGAGTAATACTTCAAAAGAAATACAATATTTTACAGCTCAAAGCATATAATAAAGGATTCGATGATTCATATACAGTCAATCATAGCGAAACATTAACGTAAAATAGTTTTTGGGAGAATGCACCAGATGAAATTATTGAAATGACATTTTTGTACGCTTTGATGCAAGCAGGGTATTCCTTTCCTGGCCACAAATGTGACAGTGTCAAATTGACATTTCGTAGATGTGCTCATATTATTAAAAAAGAAGGTCCTCAACTACTTCTAAAGATTTATCTTGACACGTCCATAACCTTTGGAAAATCTTCCCATGGGAAAATTTTTGTTAGTACTCGAAAACTAACAGGTAATTTTGGCTCATCAAGTGGCTTATCTATTGATTTTTCAAAATTTATTGGCGATAGAAAATAGAAATCTTCATGGCTTGTCTTAATACCCGGAAAACATTTCTGGTACATAATAAATCAAATTATTTGGATGAGATGTCTCTTGCTCAGGTAAAGCCGTCTTCAGTGTGGATTAAAAATTATATGTTTAAGTTGACAGAAGCAAATAAAGAAATCCTTGAAACGAGTGATTCTTGGTTGAACGATAACTTAATGGATGCTGGTCAGTAATTAATTTGCAAGGCCTTTGGAACTCTTGATACTTAACAATCAGTTTTAAATGGTCAAAAAAAAGACGCACACACTTTCCCGTAACTACTGATCATATCCAACATCTGCACGATGGTAGTTGTCATTGGTTATTGTCATTGGTCATTGGTTTAATTCAAGCAAACAATTTCAAGTATGTGATAGTCTTCACAAGAACTTGACAGCAAAATCATAAAGATGCATTAAGCCTCTTTATCAAACATATGTTATGAACAGAAAAATTGAAGTCACTTTTCCTCCAATGGTTAAACTAACTGACACTTATATCTGTGGTCTTTTTGCATTAGCTTCTGCTAGCATTCTGTTAAATGGAGAATTACCAGCAGATACTGCATTCATTGTAAGTGAAATGCAATGTCACTTTCAAAAGTGCTTAGAGGATGCTCATTTGCTCCCATTTCCTACAATGAAAAAACAGACGACGCTTCAAAAAATAGCTGAAGTTTTTCAAGTTTTAAATTTTTTAGACATACTTTATGACTTTTCTATATTTATGGATTTACAAAATTTTTGCTAGACTTATTATGAAGAATGTTATAGTAAACAAAATTACTTCCTTTACAAATATGGATTAGCATTTTTTTAAACCAATATTTAAAGTGGAAATCATTTTATAAAATTTGGAACAAAACTTAATGTTTGACTCCCAATTTTAGATACATACCTAAAGTTTAATTTGTTAGTTCAGATATACGTGAAAATTACAATAAGTTATTAAAAATTGCAGCATATAATATTCGGTTATTTTATTCGGTTCGTTTTAACAAACTTTTGAATATGAATGATTTTTCTTGCTTCTGGCTATTTATTGTGTTTAGTATTTTACTTATTTTTTAGATATCAAATTTACTCAATTCGTTTTGTTTTCTATTAGTTCGTTTTTAGGAAAAAGCTGTATTCATTTCCTTTATCTAATTAATTCGTCTATTTTTTTTTAACTAATTTTCTTCGGTACGGGAATTTTATAAATCGATTTGGTGCAAAGAATAGACTAGTAAATAACGGATTTTTTAGAAGCGTAATCTATTGTTGCCGATCCATATTTTGATCAGTAAAATAATGAGAAATCGTGTCGAAACTAAATATTTTCTTTAATATAAGTTAAAGAAATATTAAAATTACTTGATGCATTTTGTGTCTAGAATTATGAAGAAGTTAGTCAAAAAGTTTACTTTATCAAGTCTATTATTCTATGAGTCCTAATTTCCTGCTCCGACGTCATGGGTCGTAATTTCCCGGTAAATTATGACCCATGACGTCTTAATTATCCAGTAAATTAATTTTCCAGGAAAAACTTTGGAGTCCTAATTTCCTGGATTCATAATTTCCCACTACACCGGGCAGGAATCTCATCCAGAGCTGAAATACTTACATGTAATCGCTTAGCTATAAAAAAATGGATCTAAATTCCCTGCCAGTAATAATGAAAATAATCTATATAAACTTTAATGGATTGTTGTTTTCTATTAGGTGTATTTTACTATATAAATATTTAAAAATCATTGAAAATGTAGGTCAGCATACTTGTATTGTAAGGCGTTTCAATAAATATTCTATTTATTTGCTTTTTTTCATCTTAATAAATTATATGTCATTGAGGAATTTTAGTTTTTAGCTATGTTTGTTAACTTCTTGGAGTATAAAGATTTGGGTCAGCAAAATACATCAAAAATGTCAATAACAAATAGCGAAATATTTCAAACGAGGGCACTACAATCAAAAATATAAAAAGCTCTAAATTCCTTGACATCAACTTAACTGATACTATATATATGACAAACCATCTAAACCATTCAATAAGAACATCAAGCAAAAAAATAAGCCTCCTGAGAAGAATGCGGTACTGCATCAATTCGTCAACAGCATCATCAGTTTACAAATTGATGATTCTCCTCATTTTAACCTATTGTCCAATTGTTACCAGGTCATCGTACACCCACACTAAGCGCAAAAGTTTAAAGAAACTGGATTATAGAGCTAAACGAATCTTTGAAGGGTCACAAACTCTAATAAACGTAACGAAAGTTTTGAAAAAACGTATTTGCATTGCTACATGCTAGTTTTTACAAGGTTGCGCTTGGCGCTTTGCGCTTGTAATAACACGAAGAATTATTTCATGGAAAGCACAAGGAATACACGACTTGTCTGTCTTTCCAAAGTGAGACATGAATATTTACGAAAATTATTTTATTACTTTGGTGGTAATAGTTTCAATGACCTGCCGAGAGAAATTTGAATGTCACAAAACAGTTAAAAGTTTGGGTTAAATGGCCATTTTATGTAAATTATTTTATTTATTTTATTTATACATCTATAAATTTTAACGTAATAATAATAATATATATTTTATCAACAAAACTCCATTGAAAACAATATGTATTTTTACATAACTGAAGGATTCTATAATAAATAATTAAATAAAATAAATGAAAAATTTATTTTTTAAATGTATACCTAGCTATTATTTCATTCTATTTCTTTTCTATTGTATTTTACTTTTACATTTCATGGTCAGCAGACTTGCTTATAATTTATGATGTAGATAATGGCTTAATAACTGGTTATATTATAATAGTAATAAAGTAGTAATAATTTATTAGTAATTCTACAACAAAAAATTTTATGGTTATAATTATGCATTTATTTTATAAAAAATTTATTAAATAATTTTTTGAAAAAGACAGATTGAATTGGATGGAGCCACTCATAGAGAAAATGAGGCTAAAAGAATAGTACCATTTTCTAGTTCTTGACATAATTCTAAGTTTATGCAAAAACTATTATTAAAAACAATTAGAAAAAATAAAATTTGAAAAATAAAATAAAAAGAAAAAAATTCAAAGGATATTTGGCCGAAAAACTAAAATCAAAGATTTAAGATTGAAGAGAGACTCTAATGACAATAATTTTGAATTTACACCGTTTTACTTGGAGGTTTATTGCAATCACAAACGCATTGACAAATGATAGAATATTTACCATACCTTTGAGTTAAATGGTTATGAGAAAAATTGATATGATAATTTCTTGTTTGCCCCTGGAATTGACAGCAGTAATTCAAGTGAGAAGAGAAAATATTTTAAACTTTGGTTTGCCAACAAGCTTGCCATGCTTTCGCAAACCTTTATGTATTGGTATGCTTTTGTAAATATAGAGCTGATACTACCTTTACGCAGGAGAACATCATGCCAACCAACTTAATGGTTAGTATAATGATAGTATAATGAACAATGAAAGATTTTTATTTGTTTTTTGATTTGTGGTAACGTTGCTTTACTGGATTACAAGAAATCGAAATGGATAATCTGAAAACTAATTTTCGTTTATTACAGAAAGGAGCAGGTTTAAAGAAGTCAGGCAACGTATAATATATACGTTAATATATGAAAATATATTAGTCACTGTTAACAGAGGTGAAAGAAATAAACTGTGGAATGTGGCGGAATGGTCTAACTAGCTGAATTACGGGGACTGTAAAGAAAAGATATATGGTTAGAGCTCAGTTAATTTCTACTTTTGCGGTGATATCCCATTCTAATTTTCGGAAAAATATTATAGCAGAATTTGTTCTTGGGGTGGCATCTTACCGCTTGTTGTTGTTGCTTTTCTTTTATTAATATACTCTATTTTTATTTCTTTTATCAGAATTTCCCATTTCAACCAAAATTTTTTAATAAAGACAGCAAATTTAATGTTTTGTAAAGGTTTTAAATTTCTTGACATATGATAACTTTTGCCCTCAGAGTCAGAGAGCAGAATCTCTCAGTTGCATTATTGTTCAATCCACTTGCTGCATGGCACATATACCCATTTTTGGAAAGCTAAGACGATATTTGATCCGCAAATGGAGGTTAAGTGCACTCCAACTGAATATTTTTAGTATTCCTGAAAACCATTTTACATCCAATTTAAGATATAATAAATTAATTCAATAATATTTTTATTGACTATCGTCATTGATGTGAATAGTAAAAACATATATATAACACGAAAATATTGTAAATTTCCTCATTGCTCTCTATCACTGGTGTTGTGGTAGAACATTACAGGTTTTCACTCCAAAGCGGTTCTTTTTTTTACTCTAAACGTTTTTGAATTGTTAATCTTTTCAAAGCTTTTAATCATTGGATTGTACTAAAATATTGGAAAGAAATTATAGGTGCACTCCTCCACCTTTTTGTTCCAATTTATTACAAAATTTTGTTTTAAATGTATTCAATTTCACGTGTAACAAGTGAAGATCGTTTAATTGAATATTATCGTTTATGCGAATAACGATTTTCGAAATTGGGTCCCGAAACAATACCGATTTATCAACCAATCACCCATTGATACTTGAAACTGCAGATTCTCTTCCACGCTGCCGTGGTGTTATTATTTAACTCTTGATGTTATTTTTTACAACAACACAGTGGCGAGATTTTTAAGCAGATTAGGAAGATTTTTATTGATGGTGAATGGGTTTTCAAATTCGTCAATAGCTTTAACAAGCAGTATTGCGTTTTTTTTTTTTTTTATTATCGATTGTTGCTTTATATAAAAGTTTCTTTTCGTAACTGTATTGCCCACATTCAATTCTGTTGTCACTATTTCTACAAGTCAATTTATAACACGCTGGTTTCTTGATATTTTAACAATTCTTGGTCTATACAAAGCTGCTGTATTTATAGCATCTGCTATTGATATTTTTGAACGGTACAAAAAATTTTTTTGTTATCGCCTTCAATGAAGTTAAAGTCATTTCTGCAATATTATTTGGGTAAAAACAGGCAAAACCCCAAAAAAAAATACCTGTAGGGGAAAAAAATAATTAATTTTAGAAAGAAAATTATCGTAAAACTTATTTCTTATTTAAATAAATGAAAATATCCAATAAAACATTGTCCACTTAATATTTGCGAATTTTCACACATTTGGCAAGATTTTTGAGCACAATTAAAAAAGTACAACCCAATGATTCAAAATCTTGAAAAGATTAATATTGCAAAAATGCATAAAATTAAAAAAAAACCAGCCTCTTTGGGTTGAAAACGTGTAAATTTCCACAAAAACACCTATTTGGGAGAACAATGAGTGCATTTGAGTTCTATTTGCGGACTAATGTCCAATATATTACTTACAACTTAATGATTCATGAACCTGGAGGTCTTAGTTTTCCAAAAATATACAGATATCCTATTCACCAATTGGGTTGAACAATAATGCTTGTTTAGTTATACTTATATTATAACAGTAGATTTTCATAAGACGATTTTTAGATTTTTGGATAGGTAATTTTATGATCGACGTTTTAAGTGATTTTCTTAACAATCTCCCCTCTCCCAATTTTTACCAGTGACAGGTCAAACTCACCAAATGGAAAAAAGCCTTTTTTAACTGTGAAAACGACACATAACGCTTTCGGTACACGATCGCATATAATATAATATATGACATATAATATATAAGATATAAAATATAATATATAATATATAACATATAATATATAATACAAAAATATATAATAATCTTTTTACGGCAAAAAAAACAGCCTTCAAAATAGCAAAAGTGCTATTATAATTAATCCATAATTTCACTATCCATATCAATATCAGATTAACCATGCACGTCACAAATGCTGGTCTTTGCATGGTAAATCTCAAAGCATGGACCAATACACAAAGTAACATCAAACATTCCACACTGAAATATAACCTCTTTGCGTATGCCTTACTTCGCACTTGCTTTTCTTCAAAAAAAAAACATCGATATTTTGCTAATAAAGTGGCGTCCAATAAAACATTTATTATTCTCTCTGTGTTTTGCATTTGGGAATGGTTTTACAAACTCGGCTTAAATGTTTATTGATTAGCTCATCATTAAGAAAAATCTTTTTACCACCGATAGAGGTCATTTTATATAGTTATATAGAGATATTATTATTTTAAAATCGAAACACTAAGTCATGTCGCTCTTATTGTAATATTAGAGATCGTGGAGAGTTTGACCAATGCAGCTGGATAAAAATTATGCGCTGTATCAGTCATATGTTTTTACGAATGTTTCAAATTAAATATTGCACATCAGCAATTTTTTTGAAATTTCTTAATTTTTCAATAAATAATTTTTTTGTCATGAGTTGCTTTTAAAAGTTCCATTAAAAGTGTTGTCTATTTATTACATATTCAATAATCCTCCTGTAAATATCAACTTTTTTGTGCAAAAATGTGATTTAATATGATGCTGGTTTGGATAGTAGGATATATTGTATATATTAACAAGCGATTGAAATAGCTTTGGGATTATTAAATCCTCTGCTTCAAGTTTCACGAAAAGGATTATGGGAAAAAACAACTCTACACTTGTTCCTTTGATTTAATTTAGTTTAGAATATATGTTACAGATATAATAAACCATTAGGATAGCATTAGCATTTTTAAAAGAGGCTTGCGAAATTATGGTAGGGTATTTATAAAATAAAATCTATACTTTTTTTATATATATTTTTTTATTTTTTCATTTTGATTCTTAGTTTTGTTATATACAATGAATTCAAAATCTCGAAAATAAAAAAGAAAAATAATAACATCTTTTACTTTTACTTTTGAAAAGAAATAGCAAACAGTTAGTATCAGTTAGGTAAACATAAAATATTAAAAGAAAATTCTTCAAATCATAAACGAAACATCTTTAACACTGTGCATATGTCTTAAAAAGGACTACATCGGCTCCTTTGGGCGTTTTAATGCAATAATCTAAAATGCTATCATTTATTTTGTTAAATAGCTCATTTCGAAGTTTATAATGCAAGAAATAATAAAAGTTTCACTTTCAATATCGCAACTATAATCAAAAATTTAAAATGACAGGGAAATAATGTTAAAAATTATCATCTTTAAGGCAAATAAAGGTGAAAGATGTTTAAGATCTCTTGGGTACTTGAAAATAACGATAGAATGCTTTAGGTGACTGAAAGTTTAGCGAGGATTAGAATACCAAAAACTGTTGCTGAGTTAAGTAATTTAAGTCTTATTTTTTCCAAGCAAATAAGTCTTAATTCCAAACAGAAATATGATTTAACAAACTCCTACAATATTGAAATTGTTATATTATTCAAAACATAGCTCTTTCTTCTTCTTCTGTTAACACTAAAGGTGAAATTTACCACGACGAAGATAGTGAAGGAGATAATGAGGATTTAAGAGATATCTTAGAGATATATTTAGTGATATTGACTAACAATATGATGATTTTACCTCGCACGCTGAAAAAAACTAACATCCCGAAGTTTACTCTGATGGTGAAAATATTGATAATGATGATG
Organism: Euphysa ruthae; assembly: GCA_035046665.1. Classification (NCBI taxonomy): domain Eukaryota; kingdom Metazoa; phylum Cnidaria; class Hydrozoa; order Anthoathecata; family Corymorphidae; genus Euphysa; species Euphysa ruthae. The sequence goes on from JAUZNK010049844.1 coordinate 12,076, forward strand.
AACCTCCTGCTTGCAAAAAAAAAAAATCTGATGATTAGCTTACCAACTGGGATATTTCTAACTGGAAAAAAGCTCATATAAAACTTCCAAATTCTTTATCTATCAACGGATGAGGGTAAGACACCTTTCAATGGGAATGTCTCATTTAAAGTGTAGTATCAACAAGCTGCAATCAATGTACAAAATATAACTCCATCAATTTCACCGGCTCCCTCAGTTACAGTGCTGAATTATTCAAACAAGTAGTTGACCGGCCAGCAAGATGCTTTATGAAAGAGAAAAAAGCTATCTGTCATGTAGACATTAAAATGCAAACATACAAGGCAAAAATGGCTTCCTAAACTAAAAAAAAAATTCTTTACCCAGCGCTTTTTGGGGAACGAGCGGTAGAGAAGACCTTGGAGGTTCTAAATGAGCAGTAAAATTGGAAACCTTGATTTTCTTATAATATTTTGCACATGATTGCGGATAAATATTGTGTCAAAACGTACAAATTGGTATTCACATAATAGGCATTGTTTAAATTTTGACTGATATGTAAGCCATGTTGAATACTCAACCCTGTCAAAATATAGAAATAACACATATTCTCGTAATACGGCTATTGCAAATTGTCTGAGAACAGCGCACACTATTTTTCTCGGTAATTTTATACAACATCTTACTTATTCACTTTTATTTACGATTTTGAGTACCCAATAAGGAACGAAAGCTTGGCGAAACATGTCGACCAATTAAAGGTCTTCCAAAAGAAATAACATCGGCAAAGTTAATAAAAAAGCTTCACTCTATAGTAACGACGTATAACACCAATTTGGTAGATTTTCGCTTTATAGATTGTAATCATGTAACATTCATAATGGAGGTGAAGTTGATATCGGAAAGTAACATTAGAAAATGAAAGAAATGGTAAAGCGTCCCAAAATCATTGAAAAGTACAAAAAACAAATGAAGGTAGTTTATTGCATTCATCAACTTCTAAAGTATTGTAAATTTTGTCGTCAAACATTGAAGTGGTGGAAAAAAGTATTTTTCCGTTTATTAAATTAAGCAATGGTGAATTCTCATCTTATTCCGAGAGTGGAAGATTGAAAATTTGCAATTAAGTAGCAAACTTGTCAAGCAAATTGATTATCATGTTGAAGTTATATGACAAACAATCGAAAAAATTGGTGATTATATTACAACCTTTAATGTTGTAACTGACAATACAGCTTTCCAAAGATTTTCAGCAAAGCATCATCTAAGAAGAATTCCACAAGAGAGTCAAAAGGCAAGAATTTGTTGATCATGCAAAGTGTGTGTTACGGCTGAAACGAAACTTTTAAGTATAAATAAAGAGGATAAGAAAAAATTACCAGGAAGAGAGACTTCTTTTCAATAATTACAGTGCTTAGTTTCTTTTTGTATATCATCATGCTTCAAGGTTAACCATACAAGTAAAGATTATATTTCAAAATGTAATATTAATTATATATATATATATAATATGATATAATAATAATATAATCAATATTAAATATTATATTAAATATATTTGGTTTCTACAAATTGCTTAGACTTTAACTTTTACTGAAAGAAGATATTTTTTTGCGATTTATTCCGTAAACTTTGGATATTTTTTTATTGGTTTTCTTCATTTCAAGTTTATATAGCGCTTTCATTGTTATTAATTAATTCGATAAAGTTTTTACAAGTTTTTATATAATTTAACGATTAAATATAGAATAATTACCTAATTAATTCGATAAAGTTTTTACAAGTTTTTATACCTGCAATTCATTTTTAAATCAAATAAATGCTATACTTATCTTCTTTAAAAGTCAGTTATGCATTATAACATTACTTCTGTGCTGATATATAATTAAACGTTTTGAAGTAGCTACTTAAATACACCAAATGTTTTTTACGTTTCTAAAAATCTAGAAATAACTTCCAAAGTTGAATTTTTCACATTGCATCTATCACTAGATTAGCGCAAGAAATTTGCTACTTCTCCAAAATTTGATTTTTTTTTTTTTTTTTTCTTTTAAGGAATCTTTATAGTTTTAACACTTTATAGTTTCAATCCGTTCTGAAAAATACTTTCAATTGACGTTTGAATACTGTGTTTGTAGGTGTTGGGTATTCCAGTAAACGTGTGTTTGGCAAAAAATATTGTCTCAAGGAGTTTTTCGTTAAGTCATCAAAAATATAGTAAATCCTCAACGGGTAACAACTCTTTAATTTAGCTTTAAATCATTAATTAAATTTGCGACATGGAAACCGTGCATAAAACTAATAGTAAGTCATTATTCGAAATGGAAGAAGAAATTTTATCATCCATTTTTCTTTTAAGGGGTTCTAAACAAATAAGCGAAATAAACGCAAACTATTAAAAATAAAAAGTTTATGTGCTTAAATATCTTTAAAACTTTAACGTTCGATATGCTGTTACGCTTTCGGAATATATTTTGTATGTAAACAAAGATTTTCCACAAAAAATGACTCACCAGCGGTATTACCAGGGGCTTGAGAACGGACTACTTGAGAACACAGAAGTATGCACAGTATAATAAACATGTTTTTATGTGGCATGATTTTCATTAAGGCTCGAATTCTTTCTGCTTTTAAGCAAAAATATTAACTGTTTATATACATGTTGTTATATAACAACGTTTCGGAGCTATTATATTTAATATTAATTAAAAATTGACAATGAATGAATGCGTTGATAAAAACATTAGGTTATCTAATTATTAGATTATTAGATTATATAATCTTTTTTCTAGATATTTAGATGGTAGATTTTTATGATTAATATCTATGATATTTCTAGCATACCTACGTGTTCGGTAAAATCACAAATTGTCAAATAATTTGTTTGAATACTTATTTCTTCATGATTTTAACAACCCGTCAAACTTTGAAGGGATAATTACTGCATTAAGCAACATAAATTACATTTTTCCACGATTTTTTGAATTCTGGGTAATAATTTTTATTTTGTGTCTTTGTCCACGAGTTTTTGAATTCTGGGTAATAGTTTTTATTTTGTTTCTTTGTGATGAAATGTAAAAATATGTAAAATTAAAACGCAAACGTATGAAGCTAGTTAAATTAATGATTTTTTTTTTTTTTTTTTTTTTTGCAGTTGAAGTAATTTACCACGTATCGTACATTATAATCAGTTTCGGATGATATTAAGCGGTTCATTCGGTTACCAAGATTATAGCTAGGATAAGTCAGATTTCCCGCGCATGGTAATTTAAAATATAGTCAAGTCAGGATTTTATTATAGGCATGCGTAATTTTTAGACTTTTCAAAATTTTTGTATTTGTTTCCGCGTCAGATTTAAATACCAAACATAAGTCTGTCATAAAAAATACTTCTGTGTTTTATATTAGTCTTATAAAACATTTTATTGAAGAAAGAGTGTCCACTTTAAAAAATTAAAACACAAAAAGAGCTCCATCGCTGCCAAAACATCAAATTTAGCGGGAATTAAAATATCATAGTTAGAGAAAAATTGCTTGTTTTTAGAGCTGAATTCCAGAAAAAAATTTTTTTTAGAAGTAAAACAAGCTTTAAACATTTTTTAATCCAATAAAATTGTTGCTGAAGACAACTCATTTTTATGATTCAATATTTAGATTTTAGTTTTCAAACTTTTACAAAAAAAAAATTTTATTTGGCGGAATCGAACATAAATAAATTTTCGAGGCTTACCAGGATGTGTGGGAGTTTAACTGGCAAGGATCCCCTGAATACTGATAGTAAGACTGAAATAATATAAAATGTTTTTGGCTTGCTAATCGATAAATTTTGTGTTGACATTCACCCATAAAACACTGGCATGAATTGTTACACAAATATGCGGATCGTGGAAAATATGGGAAATAAACTTTGATTTACACCTAAAACTTTGACAACACGTCCAATAGCAGCAGCACAAGAATGCGTGTGCATTCTTGTGCTGCTGCTATTGGACGTATTGGAGACACATATATA
>JAUZNK010049855.1:0-16066 GCA_035046665.1 Euphysa ruthae
ATATGTATATTTATATATATTATATTAGATAATTAAAATTTAAAAAATACAACTATATATGGTACTCGGAGTTTCATGCCTATATATGTATGTGGCGTCAAATATATATTTGACGCCACATACATATATCAAACAAGTTGTGAGCAAAGTTTTAATGATCTTTTTCTGATCGATTCACAAAATTTTGAGATAAAATTTTAATATATTATTTTTTACCCTCTGTAATTATAAAAATCTTTGCGTGAGCCCTGCTGGATGGATCATCTATTACCCGTGCTGATATTGCAAGACTATGAAAAATACGGGATCTGGCCATAACTGGGCTTTATTGGTACTTTTAAATCATGTGAAAACCAAGAACTAAAAATGGCTGGAATAACTTTTTGTAATGAAATATTGTACTGTAGATTTAAGACTGCCGTCCGTATACTTGTTGGTCTCTCAACTCATTGAAATCAATTTCATCAGACCACGCAATTTAAGATCTCTGGAAGGAAATTCAATTATTACCTAAGTCATTTTGTAATTTAAATCGTGATACCAATCTATATTAAGTTATTCATAAACGATAGATAGAATTTCAGTTGTAGTAATGAATTCTAAGGATTTGAGGAATTTACAAATAGACCGTGTGGAAAAAAATAGGGCTTTTTTAGAAAGTCTTTTATGTGATAATGATTGCAGGCGGAGTGGTTCAATGTATTTTTTTTTACACAGAAGCCATGATGGGATAGTACACGAAGAATGAGTGGGATGTTATGAAAGTTTCATGGATTAAAACATAGAAATATCACGACGTACCAATGAAAACTTAATAATCTAAAAAGGACGATGCAAAAAAAAATATGATTCAAATATTTTCGGTTCCCACCACCACACTGATTTAATGGTTGTTGCTCTGAGGTATGATAGAAATTACAAGTAAAATCCCAACCTTCTTTGTAAATAGAGAAATTTATCTGTTAGAATACTAATCTTGGTGTAGAATGACCCAAATTTAGCATCGATAATCGGAGTTTCAAAACAACATCTTTCAACGCCTCCTTATTTGCTTTGCGATTTGGACTGCATGCCATTTGCTCAACTTGGTCTTCAAGAATCGTTTACAATATCTATTTACTTTGAGATCTGAAGTCTTGTGGTATTTGGTCATATTTGCTGGTATATCGACAATCAGAATGTTATTATCGTGGTGTTTAAGGACTGCGTCATTCATTTAGTCAGTAAATACATCCATTATCATCAATGCTTTTTGGTTTTCTGGTGGATCCAATTTTTTTCTTTCAATAACAACGTAAAAAATAAGAACCTTATCAAGGATGTTTATAGATTTTTCCGTGTTTAAAAATGCATTGGAACAGCACTCAAACAAAATTCACTAAGAAATGGAACCCTCTGAAGACTCTGGTTTCTTTCGCCTCCATATATAAGTTGGATCGACAGAGAATTTCCTGAAAATTTGATTACAAATCACTTCCCTTAATTGAAACAGATGAGAAACCACGTTTTGCCGTTGTTTCTTGACTTACGGGTTTTTACATTAATATTGTTTGATCAATATTATGCACAAGCGAGTGGAATTTCAAATTTTTCCAATTGCTAAACAATTCGTGATAGAAGAAAAACTCAATTTCTATAATCACAAGTTTATTATGTATGGTATGACCCTCAAGTTACTCTTTTGTGTGAGCGTATATGGTTTTAGATAACCCATAAGTTTAAATTTTTAAAAAAAAATTACGCTTTCCTTCGCAGAGGCTAGAAAATAACAATAATTAGATTTTTCTGCTTTTGGCGTTTTTTTTTATTAAATCGGGTCGCAATACAAAAATTTACAAAACTATAAACAATCATCCAATAAAAAAAATGTTTTGTCTGCAAAATAACTAAAAGAAAACATTAAGGAAATAACTAACAATAACGAAATAAAAGCATTACAATAATAAGTTCGACTCCCAAATTTATTTCAGTGTTATCTCTGAGTTTCTGAGCAAAACTCATTGCGTAATGCAACGCTAGCTCAAATTGGTTGGGTTGTTTGGTAGAGCGAATTTCGTAGACGTATGGGCGTTCTAAGTACACCAAGACCCGCCACGTTGGCCCATCTGGAAATATTGTCTCGGAAATTTGTTAGTTCCCCACGTTAAATATAACAACTATCGCTATCACCCATAAATTCTTCATCAGAGTCATTATCATTCATTAAAATATCCTTGGTATTAGCCGGACAGCATTCGCCAAACCAGTGGATGTCACCATATGTTTCTCAACTTAATTCTTGGCAGTTAAAGTTCTCCACTTGTGAGTGAATGGAGTGTTTTCCAAATATATTGATACTTTATTTTCACGCTTATATTTTTTGTTAAATATTTTTTACCAAACTGATTTGATAAATTTTTTTCGGCATCCATATAATTTACATAAATAACAAATTCTTCTATTTCATTGAGTACACTCTGATCCAGATTTAAATCATTACCGAAGTGGTTGATTGTTTCAGAAATCGTTGCCTGTAAATGTATGGACCCCTACAAAACTTTTTTTCTTGCTTGTGGAAAATTCAAAATCTTAGTAGTTTTTTGTTCTGCCCTGATCAGTTTTCAACATCTACATTTCCACTATCTCCAAATAACGAAATGCCTAGTAATTTATATCAGTATCACCTGATGGTGATTTTGAGTATTTGTGATGCATTACTCTCTTTCAGCATTTCATTGCAATGGAGGAATATTTTAGGTTCCTCTTCTTCTTGGTCTTTTATTAGACATCATACACCTTCTGATTTCGATAGAGTTAAAGACCGACAAACGTTTTCTTTCGAAAGTATGATTCGATTGGTCTTTAGCATATTTAAGAACTTTTCTTTATGGCTTTCAACTTCATCAAGTTGAACTTAAATCATACGCTATTATTCAGGAAAATATTGTAATCAGCTGGTAATTTTGCAGACTTTACTAGAAATTCTCCTGAATCCCCACATTTTTGTCTTTCTCCACCTTTTATTGAGTTTTCTTTGTAACTATCTGAAACAATATCAACACGCTAGTAATTTTTTGATGTTTTTTATAGCATTGAACTACTTCTTCAAAGGTTTTTGATACTTCATGACTACTTCGTATAACAACCATAAAATTAATAGTGTACACAGGTTTTCTTTTATAATTTTGTTTTATCAACGTTATCTTTTTTTAACAATATTTTTAATAACTCTTGTTTGTTTTACGTCTGTTAACATCTGCATTGCAAAGACTAAATGGTGAGGGCGAGAGTGGATATTGTAATGACTTATCAAAATTGATCGGCTTTTAACTGAAGCTAACAATGTTTTACAATTTATTTAAATTGCTTTTACTGAATTATTAAGTGCAACTTTAAGGTGGTTTAACATAAAAAAAAATTTTTTCACGAAGTTTTTTCAGATAAATATATCAAACAGTCCAAATAAAGAAATTTTTTATTGGATTACGTAATTTTTATGTATTTTTTGAAAAATCTTGAATAAACCTCAAATTGTAGCAAAAAATAGTGAAAAAGAATAAACGTCATATCTAAAAATAAACCTTTTATTACGTAATGAAATTCTGCACGAGTAGTCTCATACCTATACCTAGCTCCTGAACTAAAATAAAGTTCAATGCTATAATAGAAAACTATTTGTTTTAAATTTGCTCTCAAGTGCATCATATATAAGAGGTGCAGTAAGAAACAATTATGAAAATTGAAGTATAACTATGTGAGTAAAGCTCCTTAAGCCTTGACTTAAGTTCGTTCTCTAGAACTAAATGAATGTTACAAGTACTGAAAATTTCAACGTCATGGCTTATGTGGATCGGTAGTTATTTCTTTTTCCGATTCATATCACTGAGTCTTCTTTCCTTGGAGAACCGATTACTTGGCACCAAGTGCAAGATTTAGGTGACTGAAAACAAATTTTAAACCAGATTCTCCCTCATTAAAACTGAGTATAGCAAAATTTACTACCATTTCTAGGTTGTCTTTTTTGACAAATACACTTTTGGGATATCTAAACCAAACTAAGTTACTTATACTTTCATTACAATTTTGTGTTTCACCGTGGAAACACTTCCTCAATAAATCATCCTTACTCTGGTGGCCAAACCTTTCAGTACAATATCATGTAACCAATCAGGAGGATTTACTTTGGGCATGTAACTACTATTTTCCGGCTAGAATAAGCCAGATAAAATTGATTTGCTAGGGGCCGTTTCTAGATAAATTTTATATACCTACCCTCCTAAAATCCTAAACAATACTTTTTGTTATTTTTCTTGAAAAACGGACTTTAGAAATAGATTTAGCAATAATTAATTGTCCTAAATCTATAATGAGTTACAAATCGATGATTCGAATTCGAATGTTTAGATTTTCAAGTGCCTCGATCATTTATTACTATCTAGACTGTATGAATTTAGTTATCAAACAAATGGAATGTGCAGAATTATGCTATTTAAACATAACATTTGATTCGAACCTGAATAGTTTTCCACCGATTGTGAATAACATCCGATTTTACTTCAATAATCAATCAAACTGAACATCGTGTCACAAACCAACCAATAAACTGAGGCATAAAAATTCGTAGCAATTTTATTTCATGATTTCTATTCTAAACTATTTTTTAGTAATCAAAAAGCCTTCTGAAGTATCCTGTGAAGTAGGAATGGTAGTCATCACAGAATGACAGGAAATATCATCTAGTTTAAAAAATCCCCAAAGCGTGGAAAATATAGAGTTTGGCTAGTACCGCGAGGAATACTAAACCAACTATCTTTTCAAAACAATCTGTTAGCGATTTTAGAAGGGTTTTTATTCAATTTTTTATCGAATTTAAGTCAGAAAAACTTTCTTTTTTTTTTAATCATATTTCTCATGTCATTCAAGCTCTTCTTCACAGGCGTTTTTCTTGATCACGGGGCATAAGATGCGCAACGCAATTCAATAAATGTAAAGCAATACACTCTTTTTTTATACAAGAATTTCAGTTGAGCGCCTAACTGCTTCTTAAAATATTTTATTTTTAGCTTGAAATGCTTCTTGTTTATTTTTGGCGTGTTTGAAGACATTCCAATGCCTGTTTCTGTATTTTCAGAACAACGGAAAGCCAAATCAGTGTTTGCAATTTAGAATATTTGTATTTGAATACAATCAAACAAAATTCATCAACATCTTTACTCAGTTCATTCATCCATATTAAATGCATTAAAAAAATGAAACCACTATAAATGACACGTGAATTTTCAAACGTATGCGCCCTTGACAGACGTGTTGGGTGAATACCCTGATTAAGGTGATTTTTTAATGCCAATTATTAGAAAGGGTGGTTATTTAGTTAGTACATATCAAAATTTTGAAGAAATGTACAAAAATGGTGAGCAGAATTAGTCTAAGCATGCTGAAATTGGTAACAGTACTGACAATCATCAGCCATAACTGAAGGTATGTAGTTCTTATAAAAAAATTGTATATATTGAAGTTAGGCTGCGTATTCGACGACCTACACTATTACCCAGCGACCTAATGGATAAAACAATAAAAATAACCGATGCTTAACTTATCAAAGGTGCTCCAGCAACTTGACAAGTTGTCAATAGTGCTGCGAAGGATGTTATTCTGGCAAATGATAGGTCACTCTTAACCGAAAACGGTGGTTACATATCTTTAAATCGCGAATGGGGGCGAAATGTGCTATATCGTATAGAAAGAGAGGAAAAAAAGATGTGTCGAAGAAAAGCTACAACTTGTAATATTCCTGTAGCACCTAGTACATTGCAGGAAACAAAACTACATTTTCAGCGTAAGATAAAACAAATATACGATAATATAATAAATATACGATAAATAAACGATATTTCTGATGAGCTGATTTTAAACTATGGCCAGACACCGTTGTCTTACATATGCGGTCCTAACCATACGCTACACAAAAAAGGAAATACATCAATCAGTACCGTTTATCACAAAGGGGAAGAGCAACGGATATCTCGAACGTTTGCGTGCGCTAAATCAGGTAAATTTTTACCCATGCAGCTCATTTATCAAAGGAAAACTAATCACTGTCATCCTATTGGCATAAATTCCAGATTCCTTCAGCACAACCCATAGCGAAAATCATTGGAGCAACGAAGAGAAAATTATTGAGCATCTAGAAACTGTCGCTTTCCCATACATTCAACAACAAATTTACTTATTAGGTCTGCCAAAGGAACAAAAAGCAATGCTGATATCAAAGCCCAAAAAACACAATGCTTCCTCAATTTGATGATAGAAAGTGAGTGTCTTTCAGTTTACGTTTCAGTAAACTTGACGCTTGTGTTTCAACCTCTAGACCTTACAGTTAATGGCGTTGCCAAAAGTTTTTTTAAAAGGTTTGGTGACTGGTATGCTGATCAGATTGCTAAAAAGCGAGAGTCAGGAGTTGATGTGTATAACATTGATATCGTAATAACCTTCATAGTGATGAAGCCAATTCATGCACGATGGATCATCGGGTTTTATGACCACCTTCGAAATTCTGAGCCTTTAATAAGAAATGGATTTGAGCAGACCAGAATAAAGGATGAGATTGCCTAAGAACTGGAAGAAGAGGATCCATTTATTGATCTTGGTTAGAAAATATAAGTATTTAACTTTACTTATGATTTGTATTATCTTAATAGTTGGACACTTATGAGTTATATTACTATAAAGTGGATTATTGCCCAAAGAAGATAAACAATCCGGCAGAATCCATTAAATAAAATATCTTAATAATAAAAAATTTGCAGAGGCATTAATTTGATGACTTAACAGACTATATTGACTATTTAATAGACCTAAACTAAAAATGAAATGTCCTATGTTAAAAAATTTAAATACTAGGGTAATAAAATTAGGCATACCTAAAAATAAAAACACTAACTTATTTAAAGTAAAATTTTTAAAATGCAAGATAAAGAACGTTGATAATAAAACCAGCAAGGCCCAAAACACGAAAAACAAAGTCAAAAATAATGAAGGGACGATTAAATGATTTTTTAATTTTATTTTCTTTATATACATTAGAAAATAGTTCGTCAATGAGAGCGGACGTCGTAGTTAATTCTCGTGTGATTTACTTTAAATTATTGCATTATACATATCTTTTTCTGTTTTGGTGAATAAAAATGGAAACGTTTTACAAATACGAACGTTGAGCAAAGAAGTAGTTATTTAGCATTTCTTAGAATTAAAACCTGAACATAAACATTTAAAAGAAACGTTGGACGAGCAAAATAAAACTACTGAATAATCTGGAGAAGGCTTTATCTGAGTTACGAGTGGTGCAAACAAAAACAAAAGATAGTATCTTAGATAACAACGGCAACAATCAAAGCATCGATGAACTAAACAAAAAAAATTGTGAATTTTGAACAAAACATGTATTCTAGTCAACAGTATTCACTGCGTGACACAGTAAAAGTACATGGTATTCCGAACACAGTCGAAGCTTTAGAAGACAAGGTATGCACAATTTTCACGAGTTAAGAGCAAATATCAACGCGAATGATATTCAAACATGCCACCGATTACATAATCGATTTCAAACTGTTATCAAATTTGTCAATAGAAAATCGGCTAGTAATGCTATCCAAAATCGTTTTAATAATTTTGGTCTAGACGTTAAATTCAAAATGAATCTCGGTTTGAATGGTGCAATACACTATCTATAAACCTAGAAACGATCTTATAAACCCCAACATCTGGAATCTATTTTTGCTGAAATTATTTCTCCTAAAACCTCTAACTTTATAGCTGGGTGTATTTATAGGCATCCTTGAATGTCAAAAGATGAATTTCATGACATTCTTTCATAAGAACTTTAGAAATATAAAAATAAAAGTATTATTCTTCTAGGTGATTTTAACATAGACGTTGTAGTACTGACGAAAATAAATCCGAATTTTAATCCTGTTTCCTTTTATAATTTTCTTCCATATATAACTCTTCTTACGAGAATTACGGAGAGATCTCAAACACTAATTCATAACATCTTCTCTAACTCTACGGATATTAACATTATTTCTGGCAATCTAACTGCGTCCAAACCTGATCACATTCCACAATTCCTTATATATCTTGATTTTAACAAAAAAAATTATTCCCCGTAAACATAACATTTATCGTAGAAGCAATAAAGATTATGAGAAAGTTTCTTTTTATAATGATTTCAAAAACAATTACTGGTGCAATATCGTAAGCTATAAAAACGACATCGCTGATAACAGTTTTAATTCTTTTTTTCTAAAGTTCAAAAACTAAACTGTTAGATAAGCACCTTTTGTTAAAAAAAAATAAGTAAAAAAGGTTTCAAACGTACATTTAAACCTTGGATTATCCATGGTGTCTTCAATTCCTTGAAAAAACATATTGATCTGCATATTAGATATTTAAGCGCTAAAAATTATCAAAATAAACAATTATGATTTCATAGATTTAAAATCTATAGAAATACGCTAGTTTAGTTACATTGATTAGGAAAAGTAAACAAAATTACTTTAACAAATATTTTTCTATTGAAAAATCCAAGTATTCAGAGTTTCTTTATTTCTCCTACAAATGATACTGAAATATCCAAACTTAAAAAGAGGGAAAGCTTCTGGCTCTAATAGTATACCAACCTATTTTACAACCGTCTTGTTTACCGGATTGCTATTTTTTCATAAAATATTTTTAAAAATTTGTTAAATTAAATTTTCTGTGGAAAATTTAGGAAAAATGTTTTTTATAAAAATTATAAATATTGCATATAGTTTCTTTGAAGAAAAGTATATAAATTAGATTTGGGCTAAAATAAAACTAGCCCCAGCTTGGTAACTTATTCCCAATTTGACCCTCTGACGCTTAGACTAAGGTAAGGTAAGAAGGGACGAAGAGGAGAAGGTAAACCACAAGCATCATCCTTTTTTAGTAGGTTGAAATCTATAACTCCTGTATTTTCTTCACTATCTTTAGTCATTTTAAATTTCTTTAAACACTAGAAATGTAATGACAATGATTGAAGACACCTATTAAGGAATACATCACTAAAACCAAACTAAACTACCAACTAGAAATACTCCACAATTTATTAAAGGCATTTTATCAACATCATAACAAAAACGTTTCAAACTGAACTTGTCTTAGACAGTTTTGTCTCGAATATTACTTTAAATATTACGTAATCCACATCAAAAAAATTTGAAGCAAACCAAGAGGGAGAGGGTAACTAAGTCATTACTTTGGCAATATAGGGTTAAGTTGAAAGTGGTACACATGTTGCTAAGGTTTCAGGAAAAGCTCTGTTTATATCAACTGCAAATTTCTGCAGGGGCCAAAAACCTGTCGCTAGCTGCAAAATAATTTTTTTGACAAATATTTTTAAATCAATTTTCTTTCTATATTAAAGAAGCTGTGTTACTCTGCGATTTAAGTGGAACAAAGTTATTGAAAAATAAAATAGGTGGTATAATGTGTCTGACTTTAATGTTCAAATTTCATGAAGCTTTGGATTGTTTGAGGGCATTCCGTTGAACGCCCCATTCCTAAACACTCATTGTGATACACTGAATTTTATAGCGACAAAAAAGTCTGTTCATCTGTAGAACATGTCTATCCACAGATGTAACTGTTATAAAAAAAAAAGAGCGCATAGAACATGTACAGAAACAGGTCGGCACCAGATGTCGGGATTAGAAGCGAAAAAGGAATAGTCAGCAGTGAACTGAATTTTCCAGTATACACAATTATTCAGAATATAAAAGTATTTTCCACCCTATTAGACCAGATAATGCTTTTGGGTGTAACGCATGGAAAACTTCAAAGGAAAATTTCAAGGTTACCATTTTGGGACAAAAATAAGAAACAAAAAATCATAAGCAGCCGGAAAAAGTAATTATCCAAATAGAAAAATATATACAAGCATGGTAGATGGATAACACTATATAAAAACAAAAATTAAAATCCTTATCAGAACAAAAAATTTAACAAACCAAATCTATCTTTGAATATATAATTAAGGCAACTGAGTGATGTAATTTTTATTATTCAAGTTAGAAGAGTTCTTTCAATCAATGAAACGGAAGTTTAAAGAAATTGAACAGAAAAAATACTTTATAAAAGATAGTGCCTTTATAGTAAACAGGAAAACAGTCAATGAAGATGATTTAACCTATTACGTTTCCAAAGATTTATAAAAAATGCAAAGGGTGCTCTCAAAAACAAAGTTACGTTCATATCAAACACAATAAGAATAATTAAAATTTAACAAATTATCTCAGTTTTTGTATATTTTCTAACCTGTCTTTTTACAATAAATCGCCTGACACTAATTAAGCTGTTCAACAGTTTTTTAAACCGGTTTTTCTTTATTTAAGGAAAAAAGTGTTATTGGTCATAGAAAATTCTCAAATTATATATTTGACACAAGAAATATAAGAGCATAATGTAGATGAACGAAATAAGTGATGTTCAGGGTCAATGAAGAAATTTTGGTGACGTGAGTGCTTGTCACAAGCACAATACAAGATTCGATATTTTTAGGGATGAGTCCAATTTTTAAAGTGATATTTTAAAAAGTAGATTGAGGTTAATTAATACTTGTAGATCTCTACATTTCGCTGCTTATAAACAATATATATGGTATGTGTAAAGTCGTCTTGGCAAGAATAATCGGCGTGTAATACCGTCTTGTAATGTATGGAAAGTAAGGCATTTTTGCTCTCAAGAAGATGGCGTACATAATCGTTACACTAAATAAATATTTAGGTTTATATAAATTTTTTTAAATTAGGAGATTTTGTTATTTACAATTAAATTTTGAAGTAAACTAAAGCGTAGCTTTAAATCTATCTCAATACAATCTTTAGTAAAGTGTATGGATATTATTTTCTGGTGACATTCTTTTCTTAACGATTTGGTAAAATAAAATACTGATATTTTTTGATGCACAAATTTCCATTTTAAAAAAATAGTTTGCTATTAAATATATTAAAAATTTTGAGAAAAATAACGACATTTTTAAAACTAAGTTTAATCGACATGTTTTAATGTAATCACTACACCATTTTTGTAAATATAGGTTTTAAACCCCGGTTTTTCACATTAAAACACGTTTTTGAGTATATTTAAAGGAAAGAAGTATTTTGATATATATAAATATATATTTAAAGATATAAAATTTTAAGTTTTATTTCAGTGAAAAAATTTTTTTTATTGGCTTATTTTTGAGTGCAAAATCTCTAACTTGAAACATTCCGTAACTTAAAAGCTGATATAGTAGCAATATAAAAACTAATAATCTTTTATGCCAAAGAATAAAGAAAAATATAGTTATAAGTTTCACGGTGGCGTTTGAGGGCCGATCTTCGTGCGAATTTAGCTTTTGAAACGTTGAAATTTAATGATTTTTATACACTTTATTTTAGAAACAGTATATGATAGATAGAAATAATCAATTTAACTGGCTTTGTGATTTTATATTTCTTGACCCTTTTCCAGTTAGGATGGATTAATTTATTCCATTACCTTAAAATTAATTTATAAAATTAATAATAACTTGTTGAAACCTTCCCCTGAAAACTCAGCAAAATGTTGAACGGCAGACCTTTAAAATTCCACCACTATTAAAACTTTTTGAGTTTTTGAAAATTTTGGAGTCATAAAAAAAATTACAATATTAGAAATCTATAAACCAATTTGAAGATATTTTATATTTCTCTTGAACATTTGTTACTTCCGAAAATTGGGAAAAAATCTAATTAAAAATGCTTTTTCTGATTTGTTAAAATAAATCGATGTCTTATTTATGGCAAACATTTCCTTATAATTTTACATCAGAAATGTGATTATTTGGGTAAACATTACACCCACCACGTTCAGACAACACAGTTTGCTAAAAAGCACAAGGATCAGATACCATTAATATATTTACAATATGATAATGCACATATACTTCTTTCTTCAAAATATATATATTTGTATATAAAAAAAAGTAAAAACACGAAAATATAAACTAAAACTTCGTTGATGTTCTATATCTTTCCAAGTGCAATCAATAAACGACTAGGTCAATTTTCAAACAACTTCAAAGTATTGTATGTAACAATTATGGTATGGTAATCAAAGGAAAAGAAAAACTCCGCTTCTGTTTGATAAGAATAACTGTACATCTGACTATACCACCGGAAGCAATGTTCTACTTACAAGTAGTATAATCGATCAGCCAATATTGGATTGGGTTCTGTATGAATTGATTGCCCAACAAGGAACGCCAGTTTGTGTGCATACTGACATGGTGCTGGGACCCGTATTGTTCCCTAAAATGAATATCAGCAAATTAAGACAAAGGTTGTATGTTCGAATCCCCTCCAACTATTTAAAAAAGATTTTTAAAATGTGTTTTCGGTCATATTTATTAATTTTATCTGCATGGAGCTCACAGGCAAAGGATGTTTGGAAAAAATCAAACCAACTTGAAAATATTTTACAAAAAAAAAAGCCAAGCACATTGTTAAAACAGAATTTCTTGCGAAAAATTTTCGAGCGAGGTCTTTACTTCTTCCCTGGACTGGGTCCAAGAGACAAAAACACGCTGGGTGTAATAAAGAAGCACAATTGAACACAGTAGAAGATCCATAAAATTATAAACTTACTGGCCAATTATAATAAAGATGACAGAGTTTATAAGTCAGTCTCTGGAAATGATCTGGTTTCAATCCAGTATTATCAGATATAATGTTATAGTGTGTGGGTGTCACAGTTCCTTGTCGAACAGCTTGTGAAACCAAAAAGAAATCAAACCATTCTGGCCTGGTTACAACGGTATCCACAATTGTTCCAGGAGGTGGATTTGCAAACTGACTACCGCTAGCATCAAATAGACGCGTAGCTATTCTTTTTTTGACAACAATCATTGCAAACTTAGGATTGTAAGGACCTCCTTTTGGATTTTCAAACCCAGCAAATGCATCTTTTATTTGAGGGAGTTCGTGCTGATGGACCATACCCAACTGACCGTCACCAACACCATCACGATACATGATGATCTTATCTGGTAATGTCTTATTGACTTCATTATACTTTTTCAGAGCCCCTGCAAAAAAAAAAAAAGAAAAGTTTTTATGTGTTGCATAAAGTAATTCAAGAAATATGCAGAAGCGATATAAATCTTATTTGTATCACAGAAATCTGCGAAGTGATATAAACCTGATGATTTAGTATAGAAAAGCCAAAAGTTAAAAAAAAATTTTTCAATATTTTCCCAAAGAATTTTTTTGCTTGTTTGCAATGTTTTGAAAGTATTTTCTATAAGTAACTTATTAAAACGGTTTTCCTTAAATTTTCTTAAAGGTTTGAGTGTCAACAGTGGAATATTAAAACGATTCTTTTTGGCATAATTCAAAAATATTAAAGTTTGATTTTAGTATTGTGGATTGTATCCATTGTTGGTGACTCTAAAATTTAATTCTAATTTGCGTAGAAAAATTTATACAACATACCAGCCATACACACTTTCAATTGATCACAAATTTCTTGGGCGTTGTGATGTGCAGTTGTACGAGAATAATAATTTGTAAGTGACTTGTTTGTGCTAGCAACAAATCCTCCAAAAGATTTTCCCTTTGTAAGAGAATCATGGTATACATCAAAACCAACCACCATAACAGCTAAGGGAATTTCTACTGTCCATACGTTACCACCCAATTTACAATTCAATTGGATACCTATCTTGGTGCAGACACTCATCAACATCTGTTTCTTGCTCAATGTACGACTAACTATAACCTGTGATGGTATTGGCATTTCCACACAACACAACTTCTTGATCGAGTCATATCTATCTTTGTTGTTATTAGGGACAATGCAAACAACCTGCAGTAAAAAAGACTTTTGATAACCTCAGCATAATTAAGTTAGAAAAAACAACAACAGATTTTCCACTCATTTCCGTCTTAAGCCACATTAACAAGAATCTCGTAAAAATATTTCTTACAGTAACTAAAGAATGTTTTCAGAAATACTCACAATATCTAGATCCTGTGTTATGTTATCCTTTAAAGCAGTAAAATACGCTCTTGATGTATCTTGATTAAGTGATAAACTGAAAAAAATATTTAAAAAACACTTAAAAAGGTCTGTCAGCAAAAGAAAGTAGCACCATAAACAGCATAGAAAAGACACAGCTGAGTAAATTTATCTTTAATAGAGCAATGCTTATGGTTCCACGACACTTTACAACATCAACATACCAAACAAGCAGGTCTGGCGGTTTGAAATCACGAGGTACTTGATGAACCACTTCATTCTATAAAAATGTCAAGCATCTGAAATGTGTATTTAATCACAAGTTATTTTAAAATTTAATAATTATCTCAAAATAATAATTCTTGTAATTAAAATACAACTATATAATCTTTGTGATTAAACGTTCTGTTCTGTTGTTTTGATGTAACACTTTATCCTTATTAAAATTGCAGTTTACTCTCTTAATATAATATCAATTTACTGTTTAATCTTTTCTTTTTTAAAATATGATTGGAGTTATTATTTTCTTCTTCAATGAACAATTTATTATGAGTTTCCTACCTTTTTTTTCACTCATGTCAAAATTTAAGAAAAACAATTTTCAAAAAAAAAATTTTTTTATTATTATATACTTTCAACAATTTATAAAGTTCTAAGTAAAATCTAGTTACGAAAAAAAAACAAGTTGAGTGAATGGACAGTTATGAATAAACTAAATATTGACAATCACTGAATTTTTGAGCCCAAATAAGTAGTTAAAATATAAAATTATCGCTTTGAAAAGCAAGACCAGAATATATTAAGCAAAATATGATAGAAATTATTTGAAATATTTACTAAAAGAAATTTTGGAATAATTGGTAAATAAGGTGTGAAAGACCTTGAGTAAATCGTGAAAAGTAACAAAAAATTTGTAAATTTATTTTTAAAAAAAACAATGCAGAAATTTTGCAAAGCAAACCTTTTTTCAAAATGGTGGATGAAGACAAACTGATTTCCCAAAAAATTTTGCTTACTAAAGTTAAGGCAACCACTAAAAGCTTCAATTAGCCTTAATTGGTCAAATAAAAACGTACATTGAATAGATAAAATCTTATTTAAAATATCACGCACCAAGTCAATAATAATTATCGCTTTGTCCGCTACGTGAAACCAATAAAAAAATCAGACGAAGTATTTTGACTTACCCAGGTTACGGCCAACAAACAATTTAATACCAAAGCCAGAATATTAAACTTACGACTGTGGTTCTGAAACATTCATACCCATTGGGCCACATACTTTTACTAGAGTTTGTTTAAAATCATTTGCAATATTGCTATCTCTTTGCGAGTACACTAGCAACCACTTTCTCATGCTTTTAGCAGACAACAACTGCTTCCCTCTAGTTTCTTTTGACCAGTCTGCATCTCTCTTTTTGTAGAGGAAATTACAATCTTTCTGGAACATTTTCTCAGCATCCAAACTTCGACCATCCATGCGTAGCAATTTTTCCTCAAAACTCATGTTCCACTGAGTAAGCTCGCTGAAAGCTTCATGGTTATTTCGTAAGTCAGTCATAAAAGCTTCAAGATGTTCAGCTCGTGTTGCAGGAGAAATTCTAGTATGTGTTGCTAAATCTTTCATTACATTAAAGTTGGACCTCATCTCATCTGATAAACCTAAAAAGCAAAAAATAAAATAAAAATTAATTATCATTAATTTCAACAAAATATGACTAAATAAAAATAACATTTAGTCCAGGTCTGCCTGCTCTTTCCAAAAACGATTTAAAAACTTTAACACAATTTAAACAATAACAATCAAAAATATTCCAACAACAAAAATATGTAACAAGAAAAATATGACCTGAAATATTTAACAAAATATTGGACATGACAAAAGGTTGAGGCACGTGTCCAAAAAAATTTTATATAATCTCCTTTATATATGCACATATACCATATACTAAACTTTTTCTGCCTGAGTTATTTGGAGGAAATTTCAAAAAAAAAATTTAAAATGTAATATATGTATATATATATAG
>JAUZNK010049866.1:0-16065 GCA_035046665.1 Euphysa ruthae
GTAAGTAAGTAAGTAAGTAAGTAAGTAAGTAAGTAAGTAAGTAAGTAAGTAAGTAAGTAAGTAAGTAAGTAAGGAAGTAAGTAAGTAAGTATGTAAGTAAGCAAGCAAGCAAGCAAATAAGTAAGTATTTATTCTGCCACAAACAAATCTACATTAGCTATTAAGAACAAAAAAAAAAAATTATGCAAATTAAAAATTAAGATAAAAACAATTGGTGGCAAGGATAGGCACAAAAATATTTCCATTGTTGTCCCGTTATACATCACACACAAAAACAGATTAAGCCACAGCATAGTAATAAAGAAAAAAAAAAAAATTCCTGAGTACATTTGGAATTTTATGACCTGCACGGGAAAAAATACAAACATTTTTGAACATTATCACACAGAGAAAGTGTTTTTGAATGTTGAATATTGGTTTTTTTATGAATGGTGACATGTTATCTTGCATATTTATTATATTAATTGTTCCAAACCCACTTTAAGGACCATATCTATACCCTTTTCATTTATTAAGCGAAAACACACTTTTTCAAAAAATAACCCGCGTATTATCTGTGCAGCTATAAAAAAAAAAATGCGACGCTTAAAGGGTTAAGGAGATAATATCAAGGAGATAAAAAAGTAACGCTTTAATGGGCTCATTATTTGAATATACATTTTCTTAACTTCTAAAACAAAACGTTTATTTTATGTGATTGCAAAAAATTTCCAACTTCAGCTACTTTTTTGATAAAAGTTCAATTACCTAAAGGAATTTCTTTTTCCTCATTATCAGAACATTTTCCATTTCAGAACTCACTTCACTTTAGAATTTTGAGCAAATATATGATAATTCAAGTTACTTTCTTTTATAGAATTTTTTTCCACATTCATCACATTCTTCACATTCATCACATTCCACCATGATATTTTCTCTTTAAACTCTGTAAATGAAATGACAGTTTCCTGAACTTGGTTTATATCGCGCTATGAAAAAATAGTATCAAATTTAAAACTGGATATGAATTTTCATGATTCAAGAAACGACTCTGGATGACTAAACATAATTAGCCAAATTAGCAGCGACATTCTTAAACACCATCAGTTTTATATTGCGCAAAATTCATTTCAGAAGTTGTGCCTTCTACAAACTTCAATGGATTTTTTCTATTCTTCAAGCTTTAAATTTGTTGTTTTATCATTATCTTTGTTTATTGGTTTGTTTGTTTGTTTGTTTATTTATTTACTTATTTATTTAAATTTGTTAGTTTCTCCTACAGTGGTTGCTCTAATGGAAAATTATTGCGCACTTATACGTACAGAAATCTGTTTCAATATTAGTTTCTGTGTTGTTATTATCATTCTTTTTTAGATATTGCTGGAGTTAGGAATGGTCAGATTTCTATCTCTGGCAAATTTTCAAGCTCTGGTAAAAATCTACTCTTGGGAGGACCCGATCTCGGACCAAATTTTGATTTCCAAATTAGAAAAACTAAAAATACACTGAAAGAAAAATATATAAAGATACATCTATAACCAAGGATAATATCTCGAGAGTTTTTTTATTAGTTATAGTTCTTTATAAATCTATAAAATAAGTTCAATGTCGTTCTCTGATCTGTGGTAAAATTAGAGTATCAGTGATTCAACAAAATGAAATCTTCGCTATAAATTAATACAAGGATTTGTCTTGCAATTAAAATTTATGTAACTTGAGTAAAATTATATGAAAATTACTGACGTATTTCAGTTAGCTGCCGTAGCTGGCATTTTGCTAATTCAGAATGTAATAATAACTTGTTACCTGAAATATTTTTTGTTGCTATTTTCGTAAATACTTTGGAAATATTTTGTAACTATTGATTTTCCATCTGGAAATAGTAGGATACACGTTTTAAACGAGTGGGAAATTTCCTTATGTGGGCAAAATTTTATGCAAAACAAAAAAATCCATGAGCGAATTTTTACACGCAGATATGCACCAGTGGGAGAAGGTTTTTTCATTGCATACAGGTGATGAAAATTTTGACATACATATTAATTAAATAAGTATTTATTCCGCCTTTGACAAAGATACATTTTAATAAACAAAAATAAAAGAAATTAAATATAAATACATGTATGAAAGGCAAGGTAGGTACAAAAATTATCTGTTATGACGACAACAGATCAGTCGATACGATACACACAAGAAAAAAAAAAAAATTTTTTTTTAAATGGTAGCCAATACCTGTAGTCTACGAACCTTATCAAGTGAACTCAGAAATAATTCTTTGAACTTATGCTTAAAAATGTTGCAATTCTTATGCTTCCTAACATTATTAGGTAGTGAGTTCCAAACCGAGGGACTTTTCAAAAATTTTAGTATATCTATTGCATTTCAAACTTTTTCTTTTACTCTAATTTTCTAATACACTCTACTAGTCTGTTTTCTCTTTAATCCTCCCATTTCATTTAAGCTTTAAAAAATATCACTAAAATAACAAAAAACAGAGAGTAAAATATTGAGCCAAAAAAATAGTCAGAACTTTGCATAGCCGAATGAACTTATATTTATTTGTGTGCATTTATTTTTAAGTTCTTTTTTATTTTTTTTGAAACTACACCCAAATAAAACCGCTCTTTCAGCCCCTGTCGAGTTGAAACCATTGTACCGTTCGTTATTTTATAAAATGTGATGGTATCAATTTTACGGATGCAAAATTATTTTTTAGTCTAATGGTCTTTGTAAACCATTTTCCGCCGTTATCCTTTTAAAGGTGTCACTAATTTAATTACAAAAAGGCTTGCCATGGCTGGTCGCAAGTAATACCCATTCAGCTGTCATCTGGAAATCTTCTTCTTGATTACATAGATTTAACGTTTTTATAGTTTTTATACTGTACATCCAACAGAGAAATAGTATATGTTATTAATACCTGGAAAAATCCCCTTTTAAATAATCTGTGATTTTCTTTTGTAATTCATACCCAATAAATATATCATGATCATTGTCATTACATAAAAAACAAAACAATTTATGTTGAATTTCTGGTTCAGCACGATCCTTAAAACATATTACTACCATATTTAATGTAAATTGATCTTTATTCCAAGAGTAGCTTTATATTTCATCCTGTTCTACAAAATGATAATTCTCTGAAAAGTCGCCCAATGTATATGAAATATATTCGTTGTTACCTATATTTTGTTTAAGTTCCTTTAAATAACGAGCTTGACATTTGATTATATAAGAAGTTGAAATAAGTTTATCAATTTGAGAAGCAACAAGGTATTCACCAAAGTTAGTTCACCTAAGATCTAGGTAATTAAACAGGGCATATCAGTACTATAGCATTAATTAAATTTTGTCTCTTCTTCTCCATAAATCTTGTTGTGCTCCTCTTATAAAATTTCCTTAAATTGTCAGTACCTTCGCATTCAGCCAATCTATGTATCATGCACATATTATTGTTTGTGTCGGACACTAATTTTGCCATTAAATGTTATTACGTAACGCTTCATTGAATGGCACATACTAACATTACCGAGTTGTTGATGAGTGCAAACACATACAGAATGTGCTCCACTTGCTCCCACTCCAATACACCATTTAGGCATCACAATGCAAAATTTTGAAGAACATATTTTAACAATAGAAAGTTTGGTCTTAAATTCAATGAAATGTTCAACGGTGGTCAAATTCGCCAAATTTCCTCCCATTTGCCAGAATTCCTCAGATTGTGAGGGTCTTATCTCCAACCGACATTATGGGTCTTATTGTCCCTTCGGCTCTGCAAGCAACCCCAAACATCGCCCTGATCAAGGCAAGATTGAAATGCTATCTGATCGAAGACATACAGAAAAGACGTAAAAATTACGAAAAAGATAAAGACAAACTCACTGTCGATCATGTCCTGGACATGATCAACGCTGCAAACAAAAAGTGTGTAAAGTGCGCATGCCGCAGGGCTACACCAAACGTTACGGGCAGACCTTTAGTATCGACCGGAAAGATTACATCACATCGACTATCTGTAGAGGCACTTGGACAAACGTTCCTTTATATGCACTAACTTTATCATGATTTCCAGGTATGATCACTAACTGACCTTTTTTCTGTAATGGTGAGTAATGCTGTCGTCCTTATCATAGCGTATCTTTCCCGAGAGTTCCAGATGATTTTTTTTCTGATGTCGAACTATTCTATCCTGCACTTTCTAAACTAGGTCGTTTGTGAACAAACTCAAATGTAATCAGGTGATGTGCTTTGCATGGCATTATTCAATACTATCATTGGGAATTGCACACTGAAAAGATTGAACTGAACGCAGTCTCGCTGGCACCACATCAACATTTTTCAGCGTTTAGCACCGATGTTGTCCGTTTTTGGCAGATACTTTTTGAGGAAAAAAACTGATCATGGCTCTCCGCACACTTCGCAGAGGCACCGATAGTCGGTGTCGAACTAGCGGATATTTGATCCAGCCCACCTTTTCAGCATTTTATTTGGGCCTTTATATTTTCCCATGGGGGAATCTGCTCAAGGTCCCACAATATATTACTAGACAAGCTCGGAGGGAAAGATAGTCGAATATAATCTTGAGAATCTTCATTGTAACCTCACAGCATGCGTAAAACACTATAACCTCAGTAAGATTTTCGAGTCGGTGACCTATGGAAATAAGGTCCCACTCTTCTATCGGCTTCGTTAGGTTGATGCAGAATTAACGATGGATGGTTTGAGCCTGATAGGAGTCCAAGCTAAGACAGGGGTCATCTCAGTGCAATTGGGCCAGGAAATTTTCTAGAGTGAACACAACTAGTTTGCTCCCAGTAAAGGTTTTCATGATCAACCCATCTTACCGCTTCCAGCCTGACCAGTCAAATACACACGCGCCGCATTAGTCGTAATGTGGTCAACGGTAATTCATTCACATCTTTATTTAACGTTCGTTTATACATAGTTATAAACAATGCAATACAATAAACGCCTATCTACGCCAAAAAAAAATTTATATTTTAATACATATACTAAAACTAATAAAGACTTAGCGACATATACAGCAAAACCCTGAAAATCGGTTTGAGCTGAGAATATGCTTTTTAAAGTAGGACAACGAAACACTACTTTTACAAGAATTTGGTAGGTTTTTCCAGAGAAAGCATGTTTTAAACAGCAAAGAGTTTGTTCCGTAAGTAGACGTCTTTACTGGTGGCAGCTTTAATATACCAGTGCGCAAAGAGTAGGAAATTTTTTTAATCTCAAAATTTTCCCAAATTAACTCCGGATTTAACTTATTTAACTTACAGGGAAGCGGAGCGGTCTCGCTTTCTTGTAATTCAAGTTTCCCAACAGATTCGATCGTCCAAGTTGCAGCTTCAGGACACCACTTTTATCCGGGTTGCTTGTGTCGCCATTGCCCATATCTAGAAGACCTAGAATATTCTTCAAAATTAAGGCCTTCTACTTCGATAGGCAGGAACTTCGTGTAGATTTTATCTGTGCAAACCCGTAGGAAATCCTCTTAAGGAAAATGCCTTAGTATCCATAGGAGCGTAGCATTGGTGTATGAGAGGACGAATACCCGTATATAAAACCATTAAGCTTGTCTTTATACTTGATGTAATGAATGTCGTCGGTTTTCTCAAATTTCAATAGCCAACCTGTTCTTCAACGAAAATTGGAGAAAAAATTGCAGAACAAGCAGCTTCATTTTGGTCATGAATAAAAATGCTAGTACGGTATATGATTTAGTGTTTGGATTGAACACCCAAAGGAGAGTTTGTCTACACCAGTTATGGTAAGGTCGTTGCTAAGTGACACACCCTTTGCGTTCGCTCCACCTATTATTCTCATTGGGAAACAATACTCATGCATGCACAGTGTCAATCGCATCACCAATCTCTCTCATGGAAGAATCATCGCATGTGGGAAAGGCTGCTCGCATAACCAAATGGTGATGTTCGCCTGTTCCTGCTGTGGTATCTTTGCTGTTCCATACTTTACACTCAACCTGAGCCATCTTCCAAACGCCTCTGTATTTCATAGGGCTCGGCCTTATATCTTCCCTATCGAGCTAATTTCCGAAACGATAGGTTTTAGCACCACCCATAGGGTCGGTGGCTTTGTGGTATTCGGCTTTTAGCCGATCTTCCAGCTCTTTCGCTTTATCACATGCTTTTTCTTTGAATGGTTCGTCAATTGCTCTTAATGCTGTTAGTGATCTTTAAAACGAAATATCGCTCCCCAACAAAGCCTGGCCACACAGCCAGAGTTTTTTGGGGGAGAAAATAACCCTAACTACGAATGCGATCATTGTCGCCGTCGCTCTCTTTTCAATAGTCTATTGCACTGCAGTAGTTCGCATTCCTTTATTGCCGTATGAGGAATAAAGGTTGTGCAAAGCTTGTTCGGCAACGTCGTCAAGTAAATGGATATGATCGATTTTTGGTGGGTGGATCGAGATGTCTTCCCAGGTAAGGTTATTATGACAAGGCAACAAGATCGTTGTGTGAGTATTGTATTTTCCGCTCTCCTACAGGGTGTTACCCAGAGCATCGAAAGCAATAAACTTAATCTTGAGGGCTGTCTCAAGGGCGAACATGTCCTCACGTACGCAAGCTGCATTTGTTCAGCTTCTTGCCTAAACATTCTAGTATTCACCGGCACTTAGGCGTCAATCTAATACCTGCTCGGATCATATTGTCCTGGAAGTGTTTGATGACGTAGCGAACAAAACAATTTGTAAACTCGCTGTCTTTTTCTGGTTCTAACATCAGCCCCTGGCTCGCCTTGTTGTTGGGGAAGCTACCGAAACTCATGACGAATATAGAACAGGTATTTCCGGCCTTTCCCCCAAATTTGCTCATCAACACCATGAAGAGTGCCAGAGCTAACCTGATTCCGAAAAACCACAGTTTCCCCCTTAATGTGGTGGTCAAAGACACCTTCTTACTCGGTCACTGATGCTAGGAATTCTTTAGTTAACTTACCTACAACTGTGAATAACTTTTAGTATTCGTCTGAGTCTAAAAGCTAGAATTTTCGAGGCCATGTCTATGGTTACTCTAAGATCTTCTTTCTCAAACGGGACCCAATATCCAATATATCTCGCCTCGTTCGTGATATCCGACCATCTTGCTACCGGCCGCATGTCAAATCGACGACCATTGATACATTCCTCTATCTCCTTCCAGAAGCTTGTATCACCTTTGTTGATGTAGTTCCCGTCTGAATAGCGCACTGGTACATTGTCGACATCTAGAGCATAGTATACGTCCGGATCAAGTTGCAGGTAGTGTTTTTCCATCTTCTTTGCGGTTTAAACTTATTAGGCCGAAGAGTCTTCAACAGCTTTTTTTAACAGCCTCCGGGATGGGCCTATCAAGGATGTATTTTATAAATACAGTAAGCTGGAAAGGGTTCAATAACTTTCTCCTATGAGCTTCTGGAATAGGCTCATCAAATATATTTTTAGGAACTTCTGTAAGGGCCAAATTCTCAGCAAGTATTTGCTCGATGTCTTCATCCATCGTTTGCTCCTCATCCATGGTGGGGTATATATATCCCAGTATACTCTAATCAGACCAGTCTGTAAATGAATGTTTGAACCAATTCACACAACACACAGAAAAAACTCTACGCGCACGTTCCCAGTATCTATCAATTTTTTTAACAAAGTGATGAGAACTGCACGGCTTACAAAGCAGAGTCGCAGACTTAGTCCCTACACCACATAGTCTGCACGGAACTGGTGGCATTCTACAAAGCCGTAGCTGTTAGCGATGTGTGCCACAATATGTGTTGACACATTTTTTGTGGCATAGTTGTATGGTATTCACTTTCAACCATAGTCATGTATTACCTGCCTTCATCATTCGGTATAAATTGGTCTGAGGCACATCAAAATGAAAAAAAACTAAGGCCAAGGAGATGCAGATAGTGGGGAAAATGCAGATTTACAACTACCATTTTTATATCTACGGACCTAAACTGTCATTTGGTAGATATACTTTTGCCCAATTATATATGTAAGCAAGGAAGGCACCACGAGGTCTATAAGGTGGTTAAAGCTACATTAGTGCCTGGAAGGTGCCATGGGGTGGGGGTGGTGCTACGCTCCTTCCACTCCGAAGAGCAAAACACCCTAGTCTTCCTATTGATGATAGAAGAAAACTGCAGCACAATTCAACAAACAACAAATTTTCTTACATTAATAAATTATTAATATACAATAAAGCTGTAGCTAAATAGAAATAAATTTTCTTTCGACAGTATTGAAATTATTTTTCATTTGGTTTTTATCTAATGGAAGAATAGTTCTTTAAAAAAAAAATGATTTTATGGTATATCGCATACATAGTGAAATACATTTAATTTAAAAATTGTCCTCAATATGAAATGAATTTAAATTTAACTAACAGTATGCAACACCCGCATTTGTAAAGACACGAAAATAAATATTAAAGCAATTTGATGTTTACATTCGAATGGAATGTTAATGATTCTTTTGTTTAAAAGTTTTAGCGTTTAAATAAAATTCTCTGTGGAAAGTATTGAAATTAATTTTGATTTGTGTTTGATTTTGATTTGGTAACTAACAACAAAGATATCATATCAAATGAGAGGCGAGGTGATTTGTCTCTATTTAGTTATTCTCTATTGTCCAAATATTATTAATAAAGAAATGGAAGGGTAAGACAAAATAAGAAAAAAATAAGCATGAATTTAGGCACGAATTTTGACCCAAATTTCGGCTCAAAAAATCCCCCTGACTGGTGTGAAGAAGAATCTTTCCTCCATCCCCTGACTTTCCCTGACCCCTGACTTTCCCTGACTGCAGCAACCCTGGAAAACGTACTTAAAAGGACCATTAATTCAATGCAAAATTACAATGGTATGGTAATACAATAAATGACGATGATAAAAAAAAGTCAATAGGTGCAATATTATGGCATTGCACCTACTTTGACAATACTAATTTATGCCACCGGTTTTGCCCAGAAGGCAGTAAAAATTGGTGCAAATTCACCATACAAACCAAGTTTAAATCTCCCAAAGTGGATCGACGACCTCTTACGCCCTAAGTCTGTTTCGTTGCCCTCCGATTAGTTGCTGCAAAAATTTTTGCATGGTCAAACCCAGAATTCAAATGAAGCGATATATTATTTGGAAGTATATAGTATTATTTGGAACAAATGTCCAAAAAATGCTTATGATGGCAGTAAAAAAATGGACAAAAAACAGCAGATCATGGGAAATAGTGCAGGAAAACAATAAGACTGTTAAAAAGGGACTTACAGACGAAGGAATGCGATCTGAATAAAGTGAAAGTTATTCAACAGGAGCTTTTTAATACATTTTATCATATTTCGACGTTTTACGACAAAAGGCTTTTTTCATAATTTCTTCAAGCGACATCATAATTTAGTTAAACACTGATCACTTTGATTCGAATTTTCAATGAATGATACCCCGCCACTTATTATTATTATTTTTTTTTTTTCTTTTTGTAAGTCACGTTACCTACACGAGCGAGAAATATTCTTTATCTGGTTAAATTTTTAAAGCCATTTGATTAATTAATTATTTAAAGGTAAAATAGCATCTATCTACGTCGTATGTTCACACCGGGGGTAATAAATTATGTATCCATAAACTTCTAGCGAAATTTACAAAACTTATGTTTATATAATTTATCTACCAGTTTTTAAACATGGTCAACTGACCATGATGACTACGTCTAGATCCGCCCCTGGTAAGCTTTACAAAAACTGCAAAAATTGCCATTATGTAAAACGAATTCTACTAATCATAGATACCTGGAGGATCGCCAAGTAATCGGTTTGTTTACGGTTCACTTGATCAACTTAATTGTAATGATATTCAAGTGCATAGTAAGCGAATAGCTGACGAACACAGCCGAAAAGATAATATTTTACAGCACAAGCAAGCAATCTATTGATAAATTCTCATTTTATAAATTATATAAAAATTTTTTGGGCACTTTTCCATGTTCAATTGCTCGAACACTCCTCGATGCTAAATTTTATTTGTGCTCTTCGTTGTTAAATTTAACTTTCTTTACTAATTCCAACTAATGCGAGTTCGAACACTAGGGTTATTTAAAGTATTTCTATCCCAAATACTCATCTTCCTTTGTCTTATGCGATCAGATGTGGCGTGACATTTACTGAACAAGATATTCTATTATTTTCTAGCTCTTTTTGCTCCATGAAATTTATTCTTTTAGTGTAGTGCGGACTTTATTTAACCCTTAGCACAATTTCTAACTTCCCATTCTTGCTAGATCGATTCCAAATGCTTTTCTAAATGTGATTTTATACTCACTCAGACTTCTAAGGCGATTATAGTCTATGAGAATATTCTATTTAAATACTAAAACATGAAATTTTTTAAACATAAACTCATTCATAATAGATAGAATAGGTAAGGTTGTGTTTGATAAAATATACCTATAGTTTATTGTAGATGTAAATAAAATTTACAAGAACTTTGATAAAAATAATGCATTTTGAAATAGATCCAGAACAAAGAGTTAAAAGAAATAAAAGTTGACTGTTTGCACAAAGAATCGTTAACCTAATGACGCAATAAACAATTTAGTAAAACGGGTTTTGATACTTTTCCGAATGACTAATAATCGTTAATCGCTTAGAAATGAATAGTTTTTCTCCGTCTGAAAATTATGAAAAAGTGTTCAAAATGGGAATATAAATTTTCCCAACAGCTCACAAGTATAATGCATATTAGTTATAATAAAAACAAGGAGCTTTTAGTCGATAATATTAATTACTGATTAATAACATTGCAATTTTGCAAGTAGCGCCTCTTGATTTGAATCGAAGCACGAATTTAAGGACCAACTTCTCTTGTCTTCACACTACGGTTATCACAATATAAAAAAAAATCAAGAACTTAGTTTATTTATCAATAGTATAACTAATGAAGGGTGGGTAAACGTCAGTTTTAAATAACGTTTGGAGTCAATTGACCTCATATTTTAACTAAAAATTTGAAGGTGTCAAAATATTGCAAAAAAATATTGTCCACAATTCAAAAGATTTTTATATATTTTGGAGAAGAATATTCGTATAAGAAAATAAAGAGAAAAAAACGTCTTAAACTTGAAATAAAAAGTTAAACCTTATTCAAAAGATGACACTATTTCCTGATATTATTCAAATTATCAAATTTGCTAATTGATTTTTGCGAAAGATATTAATATTTCCACTAACTTTCAGCATCAAATCAATAATTATACCTGGAAGTATTGTTCAAGAAGGTGCTATTATTCTTGGATTACTGCCATGATGACTGGATTTCCGCTATATTCTCTGAACAGAAGATGCTACTACAATTTTGCAGAATTTCCATTATTTCATCTGGAAAGATGCTGTTCCCCTTTGATTGCCCCCTTGATGACTATATTTCCGTTATATTTAAGATTTATATATATATATATTTATATACAAGATTTTTGACACTGTTGAGCTTTCTGACATTTTCAAAACACTTCCTTGCCCTGAATGTCATGAAAGATGATCCCTTGTTTTACCAGATATATTGAATAAATGACAAGTACTTGTTGCATTTTTGGAATTAAAATCTACAGAATACAATTTTATTCCAAGTTTTTGTACATCTTCAAAAAGTGGAAGTGGTTTTGATATTAACAAATGATTAGTTTACACGATGCGTTCTTTGAGACAAGGTCATGTCAATATCAAAACGTTTACATCACTGATAGATATTCCCACATTAAGGACTCAAGACATTTATGACAAATGTGTTAAAACTATGTAGCAAAAGCAGTGAGTAGCTCAGGAAACTATGTCAGATACTGCTGTTGAACTTTGAACTTACAGTGACACAGTTTTTGATGCCGGTATTTCGTGCGATAAGACATAGCAAAGTCGAGTTTAGTTTCTGTCTCAAATATTGGTGCTGTTACGGTTATATCTATCGATAATCGCAAAATTCTTGATGTGGATCGATGGCTCATTTGCAATGATTGTAATCTCAAGGAAACAATGAAGAAAAATAATGCTGAATGCTATGCAGATTTGAGAAACAATCACATCTGCAAATATAACTACATATGATCTGCTGGTAGGTTCAGCAGAACCCGACACAGAAAAACAACAGAAACTTTTTAAAACTGATGGATTTGAGTGGCTTAAGTCATGAGGATCTACTTAATAAGTGCTTGCATGTACGGACAAATAACTAAAATGAAAGTTTTAACGCCACAATATGGAGTCGCATACGGAAATCGCGTTATGTCTCATTTTCACAAAACGGGGCCGCATACGGAAATCGCATTATGTCTCATTTTCACAATACGGTGTCGCATGCGGAAATTGCGTTATGTCTCATTTTCACAATTGCAATTTAGTGTGTATATCAAATTTTAACATGGGCAGAAAGGCCAGTGTGCTAGTATATGAGAAACTGAACATAATACCTGGGTCTACATTAAAAGGTCGCCAGTCTTTCAATAACTGACGGTTATCGGCATCGACGATTATCTGATAAAAATCGTGACAGGACGAAAACACACCGATAAGATAACATAAGACGCGGGAAAGCGAAGAAGAAAGACGATAACAGTGAAAATAAATGTGGGAAAAGTTATAAAGCAGTGGCATATGTACGTATTTTGAGAATTTTTGCTGTTTGAAGTTGGTCATTCCTTCATGGTGTTTCTATATTGCAGTTTTTAGATTTTAAACGCGTTTATCTCAGAACTATAATTTCAGCGGTGCCGGCCAAAGTATCCCAAAAACCGCTTATTTAAAATTCTTGAAATTTTCAGAGTTTATTCAGATTAATGAGATCTGTGTTATAAGTGGATCAGTTTTTTAAATAATGTTATCAGATTTCAGCTTTGTGGTGCAGAAAATTTAAAAAAACATATTAAATTTGGTGAGTATGACCTGTCACTGGTAAAAATAGGTAGGATTATTAAGAATTTCATTACACTTAAAACATAGACCATAAAATTATCTATCTAAAAATGATAAAGGCGTCTTCAGATTTTTTGGCCAGCGCAAGCATAAAAAAAAATGTATTCCCTATTAACGGGTTACCATGGCAACAGGTGACAATTTTTTTTTTAACCGATTATTATTCATTTGTTATATACTACTACATTATCGCAAAATAACCTTTATATAATATCTTGTTCTTGAAACAAATTTTTGAGGTGGTTAGCCCTTTTTAATGCTAGAATGTAGAAAATCTAAAATCAAGTTATTGTATGAATTTAATTTCATAAAACGAAATTGATATTTATAGGGGACGAGATTCTTATCAGGATAATGTCATTTCTCTAGGCGTATGGATAGAATATAACGTTACACTCTCTTGGTCGATGTCATCGCCCTTGTGAAAAAAAAACTTTGGAACTCTTATTATCGTTTAACCTTATTTATCTTTTGGGAAAGTACAGATAAGGGTTTGTTACCAAATAACCTCAACATGTTTGAACAAAGTAATGGTTCTAAGTAAATAAGTTCTGCGTGAGATAAAAGCTAAAACAGTCTTCAAATGGTTAAAAAATGCAAAAATGATTAAAATATAGTAAAATTAATTAACATTCCTAATTCTTTTAGTTTTTTTCATGAATGCTTCTTTAATCAGAGGCTCGAATTGAATGATTGTTAAAATATTAACATAAAAATGAATACGAATTTTAAAAAAGAAATTAATCAAACTATTTGATTCAGTCAACGTGTGTTTGATATGGATTAATCTTCCACAGGCTAATCTTTACCTATTTAATTTTATGGACAATTAGACGCAGGTGTTGACCAGCAATCTGTTAAAAGCCACGATGAAAATACAATTCTTAATTCTTTAAGGCCTTATGTTCAGCCACAAGCCAACAAAAAACGTGCTCAAGATATTGGGAACAACGTTGTTAACAAGGGAAATAGCAACGAACTAAATCCAAACATAAATGGAAATGCAATCGATCCTAGTGTATATGGACAGCAATTAATAGAAATGCCAGGTCTTTATCAACAGAAAACTCCCTTTTAGCAGTTTCGCAGAAGCATAATGATTCAGCATTTTCACTTGGAAATAGCCTCTAACATGACTCAGCAATCAACCAAGGAATACGATGTCATTCACAGCGATTCTCTCTCAAAAAAAGTTATATTTCTTAATTATGGCCATTAATATTAGGCTGAAAAATAGAATTAAGTTCAAACCATCTGTGAGTTTCACCACTTCCAAACAAATTTTTTAGAGTTTTCTTTCATTTTTGGAAAAACGGGCAAAAATATGACCAATTACTAATCTAAATCATGATCAGTCCTGTCCAGCATTAAGAGGGCAAGGCGTTTGCTATATTTGGATTGTGTGACGTTATCTGACAAAAGCACATTTGATTATTTCCATGTCTTAGAGAAAGAAATTTTTACTACTAATTAGACGTAGTGCCATTCATAAAATACCAACTCTAAGGGTCTTTAATTCAAGATATAGTTATAAATCATTAGTTTAGCTGTACCACAGAAATGACGCCGCGTAAGAGTGTTCTTGAATCTCTTATCTTTTCAGCTGATGCTACTCAAGCGAAGCCTGTAAAAAAATAAATTAATTATGGAATAATTTATCTGTTTTCATAATAGTTCTACAATTTAATTATCTTAAGGGGGAATTACCCTCAAAAATCTCAAATTTGTTTGTGCTTTTAACATATTTTGCCTATGTAGATTATATTTATACGGTTTTTGAGATTTAAAAATCCCTAAATTCAACATTTTTGAAAAATAGGCGAAACCAACTTTCCATTAGACTGTGTGACTTTAACGCTAAGTCATTTTATATTTAAAATGGTTTCTTAGAA
The DNA here is from genome assembly GCA_035046665.1 of Euphysa ruthae. Taxonomy (NCBI): domain Eukaryota; kingdom Metazoa; phylum Cnidaria; class Hydrozoa; order Anthoathecata; family Corymorphidae; genus Euphysa; species Euphysa ruthae. Next base: position 14,846 of record JAUZNK010049866.1, read on the forward strand.
ACGGTGAAACCAGTTCAATTTTAAGAGCTTTGAGCTGCCATTGGTAGCTTTGATAGAAGGAAATTAGCATAAAAATATATAAAGAGAAAAAGTTTTTTCAAAGGAAAGACTCTTAACACATCTCTTGTTGAAAAAGCTGTAAAAAATTAAAACTTGATAATATTAATGATTTAAATAGAACATAAAATGACACTGAAAATAGTAAAATCAGAACAATCGAAATGATCTGTCTCGTAAAAAAAATTTCAGCAACTAGCAAAGTAAACCAAATTATCCGTTATTGTATTACTGGTATGGAGGTTTACTGGCATAGATCCTAATTTCACGTGAAGTTAGGACTCTATGGGTCCTAATTTAACATTAAAATAATAGCGAGCCATTAAATTAGGACTCGTAAAAACTAGTAAAAATCATAATTTATCGTGATGTTTAGAGTTTTGAGGATTATATATTGCAGTTGCAAATTCGAATTTAAATTCGAATGTATATTTTAATGTAAATTCACATTGAATTTAAAATTCAATTTAATTGTTGAGAGTAAACACACGTAAAGAGAGAAAATTTAAGATGAAAAGAAAACATTTTGAACTTACAGATATTTTGCATTACATCAGAACAAATGAATATCCGTTCGAAGTAAAACAAAAAAGGTGATCAGTCAAACTTTAGAAGAGCCTCCAAGAAGTTCAGCATAAAAAATGGGCAGTTTTTCTACAATAATCGAGTTGTTATCATCGACAAAGGAAGGCAGAATGAGATTATTAAAGACGTACATGAAGGCCTGGGGGAGTCTAACGAATCAAAAGCTATGACTTCCCATCGAGGAATAAGCACTACTTACGAAGAAATGTCATCTCGGTTTTTTTGGTATTCTATCCGTGGAGAAGTTATGAATTTTGTAAAAAAGTGCAATGTTTGTCAAAAGCAGTTAGATTTGTTATTAAAAATAAAAGCCGAGCTCCAAAACGTGTCCATTGAAACAGCAGTTACGAAGCAAGTTGGAATTGATGTATGCAATTTACCTAAAGTAGATGGTTTTTGCAGCTTAGCCGTGTGCATAGACAATTTTTCGAAGTGGTCTGAGGCAAAACCAATCTAAGATAAAACAGCACCAACGATTGCGAAATTTATTTACGAAATTACTTGTCGCCATGGTTGCTTTTCGATTCAGATCAACGACCAAGGCAGGGAATTTGTAAACAGCGTTTCAGATGAGCTTC